>CM060952.1:144288631-144426131 GCA_030765055.1 Mantis religiosa | reverse complement strand
CGATTGTTACCAATGCTAGTGGCTTGTCGCGGAGTATGGAAATTGGTGGTGTGTCGTATTTCACGTTAAGTGGTTTTGCTTTCTGGCAGATGATACATGCAGATATGCGTTGACGAACTTTATGTTGTAATCGGGAAATGTAAAAATATTGTTCTATTGTCAGGCATGTCTTTTCGGTTCCTCCATGAATGATGGCTGTATGGAACGAGTCAATAATTAAGTTTTCTATGACGCGTGGTGCGTACGTCCGCCATGTTAAGTGTTGTCTACCTTGCAATTTGTACAAGATTCCGTCGCGTTTTCCAAATGATCCTTTCGTGTCCTTCTGAATATCTGGAGCTGTTGTGAAAATTTCTGCTAATTTGGGGTCCTCCTGTTGAAGTTGTCGTATGTTTTTTACTTGTTTGATTAACATTTTGTTTAGATGGGTGTCTATTTTTAGGATGTGTACTTCACGTGTGTTGCCTTGGCATTCTGGTATGTCTCCTTTTGTGGTCAGTCTAGACAGCGTGTCTGCGAAGATGTTTTGGTTTCCAGGTATATGTGAGATGGTGACATCATATGACATTATTTCGTGTATGTATCTAGAGATTTTTGAGCTTGTTAATTTGCACTTTTTAATGAATGATAGGCTCACGTGGTCCGAAAATATTATGATTTTGCAATTAAAGATGTAGTCTCTGAATTTTTGAATAGCGAAAAAAATTGCTGCTATTTCCTGTTCCGTTACACATGCTATTTTCTCTGTGTGTGTCAAGTTTCTAGATGCCGTACTTATAACGTACTGTTGTCCTTTGTCATCTCTTTGACATAGTACTGCTCCGAAACCAGAAATTGATGCGTCCGTGTAAATGTAGTAGGGTTTGTCGGTGCGGGGTCGTTCCAATAAAATAGCTTGTCCGAATAATTCTTTTACTCTGTCGAATGCATTTTGGTGTGTGCTCGTCCAGCGCCATCTTACGCTTTTCTTTAACAACTCCCTAAGGGGTGCCACTTCTTTAGCGTAATTAATTAGAAATCGTGCCTCATACTGGAATATGCCCAATACTCGGCGTAGCTGCCTTATGTTTCTTGGCGCAGGGATTTCTGCGATTGTTCGGATTCTTTCTTTATCTGGAGAAATACCTTTCTCCGAAATGATGTATCCTAGGAATTTGGTTTCTTGTTGGAAGAATTTGGTTTTTTCTAAGTTCAACGTCAGCCCGTTTGCTCTTAATTTTGTAATGACGTAATCCAAATGTTGTATGTGTTCGTCTATCGTATTGTCGTGTAGTAAAAAATCATCGATATATTCGGTCAGGAATTCTTGAGCAGTATCTCCAAATATGGCATACATGGCTCTTAAAAATCCGCTTGCACTTACTGACATGCCAAACGGTAGTCTGGTAAACTCTAACACTCGACCCTGATATAGGAATCCCGTATATTTTCTTAAGTGTGGTGGTATAGGAATTTGTAGGTATGAGTTTGTCAAGTCGATGGAGGAAAACCATTTTTTTCTTCCGATGCTGGTGAGTATTTGTTCTATGCCAATTGTCCGAAAATTATCTGGTAGAATAAACTGGTTAAGGTGACGGGCGTCTATTGTTATGCGTGCTTTCCCATTGCTTTTTCGCACTATGCAGAGGGGATTTATGTAGGGGGTATTTGATTCTTGAATTATATTTTGTTCTAGCATTTCTTTAATGGCGTCTTCCACTGCTGGTTTTAAATTTAGTGGAATGTTCCTGCATTTATACTGCCATGGTTTTACTTCTTTAATTTGAAAATCGTAGCAGAAGGATGTACAAAGGCCTGTTTTTTCCGTAAAAGCAGCTCTGTTCCTCCACAGAACAGAAAAAAGAGATTCTTTTTGTCTTTCGTCCAAGTGTGTGAGTCCATTCACTTTCTCCCCTAATTTGGAACGCATTTGTAAATTTGGGTCAAGAAAGGGACTTGCGGTTTCTAAGGGTGGCTTTCCCTCCAGCTGTTTGGGTCTGTCACTCACACCCACTCTCATGGAGCCATTCATTACTACCGTGGCAGGGGAAAAACTTGCTTTTTCGTCCCTGCCGAATAGGTCAGTTGCCTCGCCATTAATCAAGTCAAAACATTTACAACTCTCATGTGTGCTAACAATTTCCTCAGTCTTTAAAATCGCAAGGTAAATATCTTTGCTTATATTAATGCATTGAACAAAAAATTGTTCCTCCTCCAATTGGTTTTCGGCTTCTGTTAATTGTATGTTGGGGACTGCCTGCTGGGAAAAAGGAATTGGAAACTCTTCATTGTTGCCTCGTATGGTTAAAATTCTGGCTGCGTAATTAATCTTTGCGTGAAATGCTTGGAAGAAATCGCTTCCTAGAATAACTTGTACAGCCAAATGCGGTATTATCAAAAAAATGACTTCCATATGATTTTGGCCTAAAGTGAATGGAATCATAACTTGTTTTTGTATACGTTGTTTCTGTCTTCCTATGGCCATTAGTACGTACACATTTTTGGTGGGTAACGTTTGTAGGTGTATGCCTTTAGCTTCCAAGTGGTTAAAGAATTTTAGACTACAGACAGATGCCGTAGCTCCAGTGTCTAGCGTTGCCAGGAAAGTTTCATCTGCTATGGTGATCTCTATTTGTGGCGTTTCTGCTATGTCTTGCTGTATTGTATCTGAGTTCATGTTTCCAGCATTGTTTCCGACTGTCAAGTCTTTATCCTCATCGTGTATCTGTAGTTGCGCCATCGTATTTTTAGTGTTTCCATTCTTCTTAACATACCTCGAGGCAGAAAAAGGAAACGGTCTCCTACCCGAATTCAGTTTTCCGTATTGTGTATCGCACTTGCACCGTTTAGGGATGTGTGGGTGGTTGGGAGAAATGTCTGGTTCGCAAACCATTTTTGTTTGGGCCTTGCACCGTTGTAATTTGTCGTTGGGGACCTACTCCTAATTGTTTCTTTGCTTGTTGACTCATGGTTCTCATGAGGTGCTTGTTCTGCTCGCTGGTCCGTGTGTGGTCGGTTATCATGGTCATAACCATTATTGGTCCATCGGCGTCCTGCAGGATTTTCCCTGGGTAAGTCATTTTTGTATGGTCTTTGAAAAACATCATACCGTCTCTCTCCGATAATATGGCTGTCATTGGCGTGTCGTCTTGGATATGTTCGTTGTGTGCGCATGAAATTTATGTAATGTGTTCGCTGGGGATGTTGAGGATTTTCTCGGGGTTGTCTTTGGTGATATCGGGAATTGTGTCTTCTGTGGTCATACGCGGGTACCTGGTCTCTGTACCGGTCTCTGGAGTGTGTCTGGTCGTTATGTCTGGCATTTCCAGTGTTGTATGCCCTCGTCCCACTAAAGTTTTGGGCATGTTGCGACGTCCTGTCATCTCGTAGTCCTGGGTTCAGTTCAGTCCTGGGTGGTTCTAGTGCCGTCAAAAGTTCGATTGTCTCGCTAATTGTACTGGGTCGTGCGACAATTAAATGATTTTTTATCTGTTCTGGGTAGTGACGCGTAACTAGACTAATAAATTCCTGAGGTTCCATGGGAGGGTCCAACATTTTACTTTGTTGCGCTAAGTGTAGAAAGTAATCCACCATGGATCGTCCTCTGTGTGGATATTTTCCTGTATTTATGTTCGTTCGGACAGCATATTGTGTTGCGCCATTCCAATATTTTGTTAAAAAGTGTTGTTTGAAGTCTGTGTAACTAGTATGGTCACCTACTGCTAGCCTAAACCAAGTCAGTGACCGCCCCTGCAAGCCTCGTTTAACTATTATCATCTTAAAATCATCTGGAATGTTCTTGAGCTGAAAGTAATATTCTAGGTCCATTATGTAACGCTTCGCGTTGTCTCTCACGTCATCAAATGTTGGCACGGTTATTTCATTTAACAAGTGCAAATGGTTAGGGTACCCGGTGTTTATACAGTTATTGTATATGCTCCCTTGGCTAACACTATTACATGTTTCCATAGGTACTGTTGAAGACGTGTTTTGGCACGTGTTCATCGGTCCCTGTCTTGTTGGTACACTTGAAATGTCATTACTCTGAGGTTGGTCATTACATATTTTTAAATCATTAAGAGCCTCTTTGAGTGATGCCATTTCTCGTGCATGGTGTTCAATTCTTTTATCCGTTGAGCGTTGAGTTGCGTCTGCCTGTGTCAGGGTTGCTTTAATTGCTATCAATTCATTATGAGTGGAATTTTCTGCTTCTTTCTGCCTATTTTGTATTACGACACAGGTGTTTCGCATCTCCTCCCTCAACTGGGCATGCACATTATCATAATGCTGTGAAATCTGTGTAAGTTGCTCCCTGGTGGTTTCCATGTCCTTTTGTGTATCGTGCACCTCTGTGCGCAAATTCAAAAATTCTGCCTCTATAGTGGCCTGCCCTAACCTAATTTCTGCTAATTGCTTATTTTGTTCTTCTGTTTTACTTTCTAATTGTCTTTTCAACGTATTTGTGTGTTCTGCAATCTTTTCTTCTAAATTATTTTCTAACATGCTGTTTCTTGCTGCTATTTGCTGACTATGTTCTGACATTCTACTTTCTATTTGTTGACTTTGTTCGGAAATCTTAGTCTCTAGGTTGCTTTGGAGCTGCTGGAGCATCTGTTGCATCATAGCCGTGAGGCTGAGTGTTGCCTCAGGACTAATTTCTTGCACAGCGATATCTCCGGGCTGCCCTTGGATTTGTTCCTCCATGTCTGCGCTAATTATCCTGCCACTTCTCAGGATCATACAAATTTTACACAGTCTGTAGTGTCACTGCCAGACTTGTCCTACACAGTGAGTGCCCCTTGTGGAAAGACTTTGGAAAGGGTACTTACTCGTGATGTTGTTGGTGTTTACCTCCGTTGGAAGTGGTGGTTGTTGCTGTCCTGTTGTTGTCGTGCTCAGCTAACCTTGTCCGCGGTGTCCGTCTACGATGTCGTGGTGTGATCTGCTGTTGCTCCGGGTGTTGTCTCCGGGCGGTAATCTCGTTCTCGGCGTCTGTTGCTCTGGGTGTTGTCTCCGGGCGGTAATCTCGTTCTCGGTGTGATGTTCTCGAAGGAGATGTTGGTAGTTGTGGAAGCTCGCTGGGTGGTTAAAACACGTTGGGTGCCATTTGAGGCGGTAATCGGTGGATATAAAGGATCCTACACCGAAAGACCGATTTTGCTCCGGACTAGTGATCAGTAGGATAGAGCGACTCTGTTTCAGGGTCCAGCGATCAAATAAAAATACACTTTGCTTCCTTGATTTTCCCACCACTTTATTTATATAACATTTAGATTACAACTTTGCTCCCAAACAACTTGCTCGTTACAACGTTACCTTCCCCGAAAACGATCTACGATGAAGTGTCGCGCCTTTTTCTCCGTTCTCAGCGTCTTTCCCTACCGCAGACTATCTAGCACGCCCCTTTCCTATTTCCGTGACTATTCCGCCCGTATCACGTGATGCATAACCATTTTTATTGGAGGTTCGTTTCCCTACATTTTTACTCTTAATAGGCTTTCAACCCTCTGTCCCTCCTTTTTGACCTTCGGGGTCATGTGAAGAAATATTCAGACTTCTTCTCACATTCCTTAGCATTCCTTAGGGGAGTGTTTTCTTGCTCGCCCCTTGACACATTCCTGAAGTTAATGGCTTTTTTTCCCCCAACTGCGGTTTCTGACCCGAACTGCGGTTTCTGTCTCACATGCTTTACTGCACTCTAACGGATAAAGCGTTAAGTTATGCGCCAGAGAAACCTCGGCACCACCTTCTGCCATAAGAAGCCATGTATAAGCAGACATTCTAGCCTGTAGCACAGGAGCTTATGAAAGTAGATGGTGCCGTTCTGGAATCGGCACCAAGCCACGGAAAACAATCAGGACAGAGCGCTGGCGTTTAACGCGCCTATTCACACGAGGGAGCAGATATACAGAAACAATCTTATTTGCGCAATTCCTATACACTTCTCTTTCTTTCGTTTTCATACAGATGGTGCCATGGGACAGCAGCATTATCTCAGAAGCCGCCCCTGCATATATACCTACATCTGCTTACGATACCATTGTTTGATTTAATTTGAAGGCTACAGAAGTGCTTTCACAGAAATAGAACACCAACTGCGATACTATTCCTAATGAAGATAAACTTAATTGGTTCGCGTCGATATGAAATGGTAAAAGCATTCTTTAACATTCCTAACTGAATGCAATACCTTGATGCCGGTGAAGTTCACAGTGAAAGAATATGTCATTTTCTCTATTCTTTGCTTATTTCAACTTTGTTCATTTCTGGTGAGTGCATTTTATAATTAGACTGACATCACAAATAAGGTGTTCATAGCAGTAAAGCGAAACCAGCACCTAACACTCAATTTACTCCACATGGTTGAATTTATTCTGATGTCTCTGATTGACTAACATTAGATACGAAATCGATTGCTACTATCGCCAATGGGCTGGAGTAGAAGTCGTCGCTACCCCGATTTCATCCAGTAGAAAACAATTCACATCTAACTATAACATCATAAACATTAGAATACTTTCTTCATGTGAAATAAATAACCTAATAATAGCTGTTTTCGTTTGCTGATGTGAGCACCTTAGTTGCTATATCAGTGTACAATGTACGAGATTTAACTTGGAACTTTCTGCACTATCCTTGTCTAGCACAGGCGTTGGTTTTCTGTCCTTGATATGGTCAGTTCCTTTTAAATCCCTATTGTATTCCCTAATTACCTGCTGTGGTATGAAGGTAAGCACAAGCAGGCATCAGTGATGTTGCAAGTGAAGTATCGGTTGTTAACGTGTTGGAAATGTGAAAAATGTTTTCAGAAGTTGACAATTTTGTGATTATTTTAAACATAATGTTGGGAATAGTGCTAGTGTTTGTGTTAGTTCTAATAGGCTTAGGAAGAGAGGTAAAAGCTATAAGATCAGATGGCAGGGAAATTGTGATCAATGTCCATAAATTTTTATAGACGTATGTGAGGTCCTAAAATGCAGAACACTGACTTTATATATGTCGAACATAATGAAATTTAGATTTGTAAAGTACTCATGTGGAGGAAAATTACTGACAGAACGGCCACGCTGTAATACGATTATCTCCGTATCATTATTTCTTTAATGCTATAGAACTTATATGGGAATATATAACAAATGATGTCCTAAAACACAAAAAGACATATCATTTAAGCTTAGTGACGTAGGTAAAGTGTCCGAACAAATCTGGCGGGAAGCTTTTGAACATGTTGAAAAAATAGAACAGTTTTATTGGGAGAAAGATGGTAGATGAAATCAGTGATAGCTTCATAATTAATTTGGAAGACGATTCAAATTGTAAATATGAGAAACATTCTGAAATTTATGACAATGAAGAAGAGGAGGGTCCAAATTTGGAGGACGGAAAAGGATCATCCACCACTGATGTGTCTGCCCTGCATGGCAGGCCATAAAAGAGGGGTGGGTTAGAAACAGATCGTGAGTACGTATTTCTTTCTCTTTCTACAAACCAGGGGCCAAGTTAAATCTCGTGCACTAGAATTATAGTGAGCGATGGAACTGTCTGAGTGTTTACTAATACCTAATTAGTCAAAGTTGCTTAGAAAAATGTTTAGAGAGGAATTATTTTCGGTGCCTGTGTTTTAAAAAGAAAGCAAATGTTCGAGTAATATTTTGTGATAAAGAGAGAAAACCTTGAACAGCTACGTACCTCTGTCACAATGAATACCCGTATATCCCACTGCACATCTGCATGTGTCTGGAGAAACACAAAGACCGTGGAGACATCCGCCTTCTTTGCATATAGGGATGCAGTTGGTCTCGTTCCGGTCTGGGGCATAACCACGACAACACACCATCACTACCCGCTCACGTACAGCTGTCTGAAAAAAAATTAAAATAAATACAATTCATTCTTTCTCGATCTAATCATAATATAGTGCAGAGTAACAAATAGACTGAAGTGCTTGTTATTTTTTTGTACAAATTTGATATATACAAACTGTAGATAATCTGATGCAGAAATTTCATTATGGATTATATTTGTAGTTTAAGGAATATCTCATGACCAAAGATATTATTAAATTCATTGCTCCTAAGTTGTCGGTTTTATACATAGTCATTTTAATTCTAATCTTGTACATCGCCAAATAGAAAATGGCCTACTTGCGAAGACATTACTTTGATGAAGCAACCTTGGTCTAGGACATTTAAACCAGAGGCAATTGTTTTACACTCTTGAAGCAATAAACTTAGAGTTAAAAGAGGTGCGGAAACAACTCTTTGACATTGACCCTTCGTCATTGATATGCAGCAATCCGATTGCTTGACACTTGGCCTACTGAAATACCCTACATCAGGAGTACTACAACATGTCTGGGAAAAATTAGCTCAAGGGGGAGAAGGGAGATCTTCAATTGCTTAATGACGATGTCGTCGGTGCGTTACGCTTTCATTGAACCACTGCATTATCTTCTCGTTGATATCCGTTAGCCGCAGTGGTTTACTCTGGAGTAGAGATGGCATCTTGGAAGCTGCCTAGTAGATCCCAGACATAATCTTTAGCTTTTTACTTTTAATTTCTTTCCTTATCTCTTCAGAACGATGGATAGAATATTGTAAAAGGAAAGAGTTTTTTGGAGTACGATGCAAACACTTTCAAATTTATACTACATTGTTATAGACATATATTTTCTACATGTAAGTTGTAACCGCAGTATCAGGAGGCGATTAGGAGGCGGCGAATTAATGGAAATCAGATAATTAAAAAAGAAGATAAATTAATAAAAATGCTTTGCTAAACTAATATAAAAATCTTGTTATAATAATATGAAATTAGAATGGATAGAGTAATGATTAAAATAACGGTTGACTTAAAGAATAAGAAGGGAAGAATATAATTTAATATAACATATATACTAGCATCCAGGCAAGAAAGAGAAAATATTCTTGGAAAAATCTGTACACGTCGGAGAGACAGGAAAGAAGGACCGTTACCTTCTTTGTGCTAGTAAAAGTTCAATGTCTGAGAACTATAGAAAATTCCCAGCCAGAAATGTGTCGGGACAAAGGGGCTTTCAAAATGTAGTTGAGCATGAACGCTGATTTGATAACGATGTATACCGTTACAAACAACTCAGGGTAGGCGTTCCACAACTCAGGGTGGGCTGAACGTCAATGAGTTACACGAGTTTTGCAAACCACTGCGAAAATTCGAAATAAATGAGAAACCAATAATAATGTAACATTTGAGAAGGGTGATCTAGTTTCGTCATGTGATAAAGTTAGAGAGGGGGTCAAAATAAGGTTCGAACTGAATCGTGAAGTAAGAAAAACTTACTTAAAAGTGATACTACGACAGGAAGGACGTGTTCACGCGTTTAGAAGAGAAGCGAAGATTTATAAGTCTGAAATGTAGGGAAATTAAGAATAGCGCAACAAGAGTAAATGGAAGCAGAATTAGAAGTTTATTAAAGCAAAGTAGTCGCCGTATAAAGAAGAAATAGAAACTACGCTGAAGTAACTTTAAAGAAGTAATCCAGGGGTTCAAGTAAAATTGAATTTATGTTAGGAATTTTACTAACAGGTGGTCACCGATCCAAGTCGATAAGCAAACCTAGTAGGAATTAAACCAAATAATTCTGCAACAAAGTGTTATTAATACGACTGAGTAGCCAACAACCACCAAAATCCATTTCCTACAACCACTCACCTGCGGATAAGAGAACTCATAGCTCCAATTAGAATCCAATCAATTTAATACTGGTATGCGGGTTTACCACAAAGTTCCTAAAGGAAACTCAATCATAGAGCTAACCTCACAAGGGGTTATATACATTTTAATTTTCGAGACCTTTGGTTTGATATCTTTACCTGAGCGTATAAAATATTTGTCAGAAAGAAAGTACGTTCTCATGAACAACAGATTAACTGCAGTACCATACCACTCTATTTTGTGACGTAATGAAGTTGATAATAGACAATCGATGTTGCATGATACTTCAACGCAATTTTGCACCTACTTCATGGTGCTTACGCTCAAGGAACACTTCACTGGTTTGAAATTGGACTTTTATGGTAAGGCTAACTGGCCGAGGTAGTGAATTTTATATAAGTAAATTGAAAGGGCTTTGATCCAAAGTAATACTATATAATGTCATTTTGGAGCATTAAACTTTGATCCGCCGGTCCTTACTTAAGCGTGTGGAAGAAATGTAGGGATAACAGCTGGCGACTGTGGAAAGGCTGAAAGACGAGTGATCCAACACAATGAGCACAATATGTAATATATACATTACGCCTAATCACCGTTTCAAATTGAAGCAGGTGTTGAAAACATTACATCCATAATCCCATTAAACTCTTTTGTTAGAAGGGGGAAGGGTTTGCATTAATAGGCCAAGCACGGCTGTTAATTCCTTTTGAAGTATTGTAAAATCGGAAGTGACTTTTGTTTAGTCTTAGAGCCTCCAGAATTATTCTTCTGAAAGCGGCGTTTAATCGGTTTATTCTAGCTTATAGTGGGTATATCTGCTTCCCATTTTCTTGAATTGTAATTACGATATGCACTAAGATATATTGTGGTCAGTTATAACTAGACTTCGGGGAAGGCTAACTTTTCTTGTACGTTGTTTACAAGCAATAGCAGAGGCGACGGGATGTACTCCCGTGCGTTGCTGACTTTGTGAGTGGGTGCCACTAATTGGGAATGGGGAGGTCCCTCTGAAAACCTGTGTGCACAAAAGAAACAGCAATTGTGTCCAAAGCCTAGTTATAACGCAGAAGGTAGCAGCTAACGAGTTGGTGAAGCATTACAACAAGCTTATTTCCTAAACAACTACTATTAATTCCGATATTTCATAACGTTAATCCTAATGCATTAGGTGGTATGTTCCTCCAAATGTATTCCTATCATTTAAGATTTTAAGAGAAGATAAGTTATAAAGCTATATGTCAACTTCAAACATTTTATTAATTCACAGAAATAAAGACAGCACTTTTTGCAGATGACATGATCACGTGGACATCTTCCCCACAAGTAGAGAAATCCAAAACTTCAATGGAAAAGGCTCTGATACTATTGGAAAAGTGGACTGACAACAATTTGATGAAAATAAATACTGACAAAACAAAATTCCAAATATTTAGTTTAAAAAAGAAAATCCCTAAACTAAATCTGCAGCTCAAGAAAACAAACCTGAAACAAACATATGAAAAAAAAAATATTTAGGAACAATTTTTGATTCAAAATTATCTTGGAGACATATGGAAGCAGTAGTTAACAAATCAACAACAAAATTTTCAATTTTGAAAAGATTAGCTGGAGTCAATTGGGGCAGTAATCGGGAGACACTGAACACCACATACAAAACCAAGCCAATACTTCTTTATAATGCAGAGGTAATAATTACAGCAAACAGTTCTAACATAAATCACCTAGAAGTATGCCAAAATCAGGCCCTGCGACTAATAACCGGTGCAGCAAAATCAACTCCAATCACGGCAATGCAAGCCTTAACTTGGAACTATCTAATATATTTAACTTTAGAGGAGTAGGCACTAATACAACATGAAAAAATGTTGCGGTTACAACAAAATGGGAGAAAAGATTACTACAACCAATCAAGATGAAAACACAAACAAGTTTCCTACACAACGTTACAGCATTAAAAACAAATCTGAATCTTCCTAATTCTAAAGAAAACATTTTAATCAAAGAAAACCCGCTAACTTTTGAACCAATTAATATTCAATTAGATTTAGAAAAAATAGTTACAAAATCTGAAATTTCCAAACCTGTACTAAAAGCACTAGCATTAGAAACTGTGAACAATAGATACCCACCTGAAGAATTGTTACATATCTACACAGATGGATATAACTTGGACAACTCAGGAGCAGGAATTAAGTGTGCACTGTTCTCATTCTATCAACCAGCAGGATACCACACAACAAATTTTGATGCAGAAGTAACGGCTATTCATATTTCACTCCAACACCTTCTATACAGAATAGATAAATTGAAAAATGCTGTCAGACTTTCTGATTCTAAAGCAGCATTATGTGCAATAAGTTCATATAAAATGAGGTCAATCCAAATTAAAGAATGTCACAAAATGATCCAATAACTTCAAAAACTACAGAAAATAATTATATTACAGTGGATACCTGCACATTCTGGAATTGCTGGAAATGAATCAACTGATTTTCTTGCCCAAAATAGGTGCAAATTTAATTCAGAACAAAAGTAAAAACTTACTCTTTACATCCATAAAAAGATTAATCAAAAGCAAATATAAAGACAAACAAAACCAATCAATATCTAACAAAGCCAAAGATAAAAAATGGAACATTTTAATTAAAAATCCAGAAATTATTCCAGAAATCCCACGTAAAGCTGCAGTAGCAAATTTTAGATTACTTACGGAACATGATTATTTGGCCAAACACTTACACAGAATAGGAATTTATGCAAGTCCAAATTGTCCTCTGTGCAACAAAGAAGAGGAAATGACTGAAGAACATCTTTTAACCTGTGAAGCCCTACCTGCCGGACCCACTACACAGAAATATTGGAGAGCAAGAGAGCTAATGGCTTCATTGCCAAAGCCTAGCATTTGAAAACAACATTTTATTTATTTTATACAATAATCAGTGAAACTTGTGATCACAGAAATTAGCTTTATGCAACAAATAAATATAAGTAATACGGAATAGTTTACTTTATTTAACCCAATATCATCATAGCTGTTCCAGACGCTACATAAAACTGATCTGAGGTGCTCAACCATCCATCACAACACATTTGCAGATCTCCAGGATACTCAAGTGTTTGGCTGTCGATCTTTTGAACTGTCTGATTGTTTGTCTGTTTGATCAGTTTGTTTTGCCCCAAAAGTTTCTTTACATTTCATAAATTATATTGACATAAGGCTTTCACAATTAAGCATTCTTAAACTGCTAATTTCCTGGTTTTATTTATACCTCTGGCCCAGAAAGAGAGCACTTAACCAAAGTGGTTTCCCAAAAATTAAGTCAAACCGTTAAGTTATATATTCATCGATTAAAATATAATACTTTAGTTTGTATATTTTGTATATTTATTGTATGTTTATGTAAGTCTGACACTAATGACCTACGCAAATGTAAGCCATTGGTAACAGGTAAGCTATGAAGACATAAAGTTTTTATTTCATAGTAAAAATTTATTGATGTAAATAATAATCGTCGGTTTCTTAACAAATATTACTTCTAGGTTAAAAAAACGAATTACCACTCACTATGAGAATACAATATTCACTGTCAAACACAATCTCTCCAGACGGGAAATGACGAAGAATAAGATAATTCAAAGAACAAATGAAGGAAGTAAGAAAATAATGTGACAGGAAATTCTTAGATAACGAAGAAAACTTCTTATGCTTTAAGCAGATAATGGCAATCACAGATCCGCTGATTTAATCTAGACAGTTCCGTTTATAGTCATTTTATGATGCTATATCCTTAAAGCTAATTAAGTACGGGAGTTTAGTTATTGTATCTTAAGTATTAATTACTCTTAATAGGTACTGAGCTCTTAACTTTTAAGTAGATATCTAATTTAATAATAAACGAATTTTATTCGAGTATATTATTATTATTATTATTATTATTATTATTATTATTATTATTATTATTATTATTATTATTATTATTATTATTATTATTATTATTATTATTATTATTATTATTATTATTATTATTATTATTATTATTATTATTATTATTATTATTATTATTATTATTATTATTATTATTATTATTATTATTATTATTATTATTATTATTATTATTATTATTATTATTATTATTATTATTATTATTATTATTATTATTATTATTATTATTATTATTATTATTATTATTATTATTATTATTATTATTATTATTATTATTATTATTATTATTATTATTATTATTATTATTATTATTATTATTATTATTATTATTATTATTATTATTATTATTATTATTATTATTATTATTATTATGTTCATATTAATTTTAAAGAAGATAAACTTTTTAACTGCCCAATTTTTGTCATCTAATGAAGGAAACGAAAAATAAACAGACGGGATTTAAAAATATCCAGCCACTCTTCATGTTCAAGTACAGAGTGTTCATACTATTTAAAACTAGAGTGCTATGCTTGGCATGATACGAAATTGGTACTATAAGGTGTAATATGTAGTATCATCGATAAAAGTTTTTCATTGATGACTTGAATTTTGGTTATATATATGTTTTAAAAAGTGTATTAATTTCATTATGTCAATAAAATTGTACCACATTATACGAGTACACTCCAAGAAAACACAAATGTTTGTTTGTTACTAAATTAAATAGGTGAGTAGAAACATTAGTAAACCAAATGCAATGAATTTTACAATATTTTGGTTATCAATGATTTGACTTAGACTTTAATGAAAAATAATAACATTCATTCTTGCAAAAGAAACCAAAATTTCATAAAATACTCTTTTACCCAACTACACAGAGTACTTTATAGCCAGAAGTCTGACGCTTTTATTAGGAGCAATCAAGAAAATCCTTCAACAACTCGTGGTAGTCACAAATAAAAAGGTGCTCAGGCAATTTTATTTGGTAATTCCTAAGATTAACTACTCTTAATCAGACAATAGTTGTAGCTTTTTTTTCAACTGGTTTTAAGACATGGCAATCCTTGTATCAAATATTGCATTGTATTGACACCAGCTGTGCGAATGTTTTTAAGTGGATTTGTCATGTGGATTCGCCCATGGTTGGACCAATTGCGCTCTCTTGAAGTTAATAATGGTGGCTCATTCAGAAATTTATATACCAATGAATTTATCGGCTGTTTCCTACATAATCTTGTTCACAAAATATAAAGTGAGGAGCAACCGATTACAATTTTCATGAGTTTAAATTTCGCCATGATGGAAATTAATCATTTCTTCACACTAGCCGTATATAGGCTAAGGTTGTTGATAGATAGAGTCAACATGAAAAATTCAATGCCATGGCCGGAATTTGAACCATGGATTTCCTGGTTTCCGTCCAGTCACTCGAACCCATTAAGCTACCATGGCCAACGTGCCGTCAAGACATAAATTCTTCATTTGACTCGTGTATTTCCCCGGTAGACCACTAAGAGCTCTCGCGTCCGAGATACACCGCTTATGGTAAGTCGCCATGACATCTCATAAGATGTTGGACGTGCTTAAAGATAAATAGAAGTCGTCTGACGGTTACGCATAGCGACGAACATTACGCCAGTGATGGTTGCACGTACTTGAATGAATGAATTCCTGTAATTCCTTAAGTGGAACATAGGGCCTGCTGAACCAGGCAACCTCGAGGCCTGTAGGAAACGGTTTGAGAATCGGAGATTTCCTGACCATTGAGGTTCCGGGATGAGGGATCAGCTCATCGCCGGAAGTGAAAGTAAGCGAGATGAGGTGATAGGAAAGATGATGATGGAACAATCGGTGTAATGCTGGCGGGGAAACCGGAGATACCGGAGAAAACCCGTCTCAGCCCATGTTGTCCACCACAAATCTCACTTTGCGGTTGCCTGGGATCGAACCCGGGCTGCTTTGGTGAGAGCCAAGTGGTCTTACCACGCAGCCATGGCGCGACCTTGCATGTATTTTAATTTAGTGCAGCATTATATTGCACAATGTGTTTTGGTAGTATACTGTATTTTTACAACTTTAGCAAGACATTTGATATACTTATTGATAGACAGCCATGGCGAAAATACAACCATAATTTGTAACGAACAGAAAAGCTTTCTGGAAAGGAGAAAGGCCCACAGATAGAAAAGGGGACACAGCGAGTCAAAATGTAAGTTCGAGTCACCATTTTGCCACTTCTGAACTAATTATTGCTCATTTCTGTGTTTTGTCTGTCGTTAACCACATTTGCCTCGAAACTCCATCAGATTGGTCTCCTAGCAGCCAATTATAAGCGTTAGCTTCAGTATTCATCTAGAAGTGAAAAACTCAGTTAAGATATTTTTAATGTACGAGGGCTGTTCAATAAAGAATGATCATAATTTTTTACGGTCATAAATTCATCTTATGATATTCTGTTAGCTTAATGTGAAACAAACACGCCATAGTAATTTCATTGTTGGTACTCCTGGTTCCCGCTTGTCAGAACCAGGTAAGTTCAGAAATGTTCAGTATCTCCTACCGCTGCAATGGAAGTAACATGCGAGGAACAATATACGGCTTTGAAATTCTGCTTTCGTCTCAACAAATCTTCAGTTAAGGCCTTTACAATGTTACAGGAGGACGATGGAGAGTCTTCTTCCCTACAGCACAGCTCAAAGGTGGTTTAAACTTTTTAAAGTGGGGAGACAATCAATTGCAAAGGAAGGTGGACCCTGTGCTGCAGTTACTGCTCTTACGGAAGAAAACATCAACACTGCTGCTGCCATTGTGAGAGAGGATCGACGAATTACCTTAAGATCACTTTCTGAAATACTGAACATTTCACTGGGTGCCACCCACACGTTGGTGTCAGAAACATTACACATGAGACGTGTTTGTGCGCGATGGGTTCCAAGACTGCTGATTCCCCCCAAAAAAAGGACATTGACATGCAGGTCTGCTTGTGGTTAATGTTGATGCTAGAGCAAGATACGGAGTTTATTTCAAATGTAATCACCGCTGATGAAACTTGGCTACATCATTTTGATCCTGAGAGCAAACAGCAAAGCTCGGTGTGGAAATCTCCTTCATCGCCAACCCCCCAAAAAGCAACAGTGGTTGCTTCTGCTGGGAAAGTTATGGTCATCTCATTCTTTGATATTCATGGAATGGTTTATCAGCATGTTGTACCTGCACACACATCAGTAACTGGACAATACTACAGGGATGTCCTGAAAGCATTGCAAGTCCATTTCAGGCGCAAAAGACCACATTTCCGTGAAGCAGGCTGGATGCAGCACCACGATAATGCATATTACCAAAGTTGTTGCTGAATATCTTGCAGATATCAACGTGAAGGGCATCCCTCACCCTCTCTATAGTCGGGATTTAGCCCCATGTGACTTTTTTCTATTCCCTAACTCCTCCGTGGGAGGCATTATCCATCATCAGAAGCAGTGGTGAAGGCTGCGGAGGCGATTTTGAAGGATCTCTCAAAAATAGTTTCCAGCATGTCTTTGAAGACTGGCAGAGACGCTGGGACAAGTGCATCGCATTCAGGGGAGACTATTTTGAGAAGGACGATCAAAATTATGAGGATTAGTACAGGTACGTTTTAAAAAAAAGTGTGATCATTCTTTATTGAACAGCCCTCGTATATATAATTACAAACGATGTAATAGATCTGTAATTACCTGAACCTTGAGCTTGTCTCTCATTTCTGTGTGATACTTCGTGCAACGAGGTGGCACCCCCAAGCACCAGGTGTAAGTCTTCACCTGCACCGGCTCTTTCACCCACACAGGTAGAGTCACAGTGTATCTGTAACACATTCAAGCAAATATTCAAAGATTTAAAGATTTTGATAATGTTTCTCTTTATATCAATCAGAAAGCAAAAAGGGTATCTTTCAATAAACGGGAAGCTTTCATACTTAATGAGTATTAACCGTCAGAGATGGCTCCACGTTAAGGCATGAAGTAGGCATTTAGGTTCGACTCCGTCTACCGCCGACTCTTGGACCTTTGATTTTCACTGCTCGGTAGGCAAATTCTGCGAGGTTTCTCATCTACAATGGTTTCATTTCCATAACTTTCCTTCAAACTGTCTCTTTTCATCTTTCAAACAAGCTTCTAGGTATTGTGGAATATGGCGGTGCTAGCACATGACACGGATTTTGCTCAAGGGAACGAGTACTCTGCATGGACAAGGAGGCTTCATTCTTTCCTCTTGGAGAGTGGTAGCTACTATAGATGTCTCTAGATAAGGGTGCGCGAGGTGTTACCCATGTTTTACACCTATACCGTATTTAGCTTCTGCTTACAGCAGGCGGATGTACACACAAAATCGTGCAGGTTTAATTATCTTCTTCACCCTTTCTGAGTTCGTCATTAATGTATTTGTTAATGTTAAAATTTACCAGTTCTTTGTATAGTTGACGAAAATTGTAATCCACGTCTATTTATTAATTCGCAGCTAAAGAGATGCTGTAAGAAGTATATTCAAAGTTGGTGGGCGAAGAAATTAGGAGTTTCCCTGTGTCCCTTTATGGTACGAGTATATGCTCAAAATGCAAACAAGTCTCGTTTTAAAATAACTTCCATAACACATCATAGGTAAAACTTATTGTTAGGTAACAGAGCGTGATGGCTCCGGCGGATTCGTCTGTGGCCCACATTCGGGAGGCCGTATACGGCCTAACTAACCAATTGGATTTTTTTCAGGGATTTCTCCAGATCGTAGGGCAAATGATGGGTACGTTAATTGTATCCTCCGAATTTCGTGATCCTCCAGTTCACCTCCATTATCATTCCATATCATCTGTCATCTGGTGATTTCTTTCCGGGTAAAAGTGTCTTGTCCAAGTCCAAGTCGATACTGACAGGCTGTTAACATCCAGAAGGTTTTCGCTGCGTACCCACCCAGGTTTTGGGTCAGACCGCAGGTTGATAATTTTTATGGTTACAGGATGAGGCGAGATTATTTTATTGAGGAAATTTTTGAGGTAGCTTTTTGCTCCTCTTAATTTTGTACAGGAAGCCAAACCGCTTTTTTGTTTACACCCTGGTGTTTTATTTGCTAAAGTGGGCTAAATTTTGTAGCCAGACAGCTCATTTGGAGATTTTTGAAATTCAGTTTATGCTGCTGTTTGGATTAACTCCTTTGTTACCTCGGGTGCCCGCATGCCATACGGAGTACACGGTAAAGCCTGAAGTGGCGTCTCGTAGCGTCGTAATCTCCTAGAGACCGAACCAGGGCGCTTCTGTGAGCTGGAATTTGAGCGTAGCATTTTTTCTCCCGTCGCCTAATTTCGTCCTCCACGTATGGGAGAAGAGAAGCTTCGTGAAGCAACCTCACGGGGAAAGAACGACCAACAGAATAGATGGATCGGAGTCCTCTATTCTGTGCATGCTGAAGGTATGCTATCCAGCTATCTGCAGCCATGCTCCAGATTTCACAGTCGTACAACATGAGTGGGATTATCAGAGCTCGAAAGAGGTGTAGCTTTAAGCGGACTGGCATCGAGCCCGAACCCAGCATTGGGTACAGAGAGGCAATAGCCCCCTGTACCCATGCCGATAGTTCCCTGATGTGTCCGCGGAACGTTAGGCCTCTATCAAGTTGAACGCCCAGGTACTTGATGGAATTAGTCCACTCTATTCTTCGGCCTCTAAAGTGGAAGTTGGGGCAGTCAGCGGGGATGTGGCGCTTTGTAAGAAGAATGGCGTGGCTTTTGTCCGGATTTACGGACATCCGTCAACGCCTACACCACTCTTGTGCGAGACTGAGGTGTCTCTGGATTGGGTTGAAGGCTCTGAGTATGTGTCTGTTTTTGCAGAACAACACGTCGTCAGCGTACTATGCCATTTCGACCTGTGGTTGATTTGGAAAGTCTGGGATCCTGTCTATGCACTGTGGTGACTCTTTGGGACCGTCCGTCCAGTCTCTGTCGCCTCATCTTTCCTTCCGAGGCTGTCCCACTTGGGGCATAGGTACAAAAGATCAGTCTGATCGACGTGCCGAATTCTTTCCATAGAATTCTATCCTATCATATTAGGTATAGTAATATTTAGTAAAGAGGATATAGTACGAAATGCTAATAAAAACTTGCACTCTTCTATTCTAAATTTTCAGCAGCAGTAAACCATTTTTAATATGTTTTGAAAGTGTGACACAATGAGAAATTGGCTGAAAACGCGAACGATATACCATATAATTAGACTGCTGTCTGTCTAAGAGTCTTACACTTGCTTTGAGTAAGTAACTGTGGGGCATCTGCCTGAACACCTGAGACACAATAAAGGAACGGAATGGAAGGTAAATGACAAAAACAAGAAAAGAGATTATGCTAAAAGACTCGCTTACCGACCAGGGAGAGCAACGAAATAAACAAGATCAGAATAGGTGGTCGTTGGGAATTGAACCGTGGTCATCCGGAATGCTATCCTTGCTATGGTGAAGACTGCCTCTGTCAATATAATTAATATGTGATTTCTTTTTAACCAGAAACTTTGGGAGAGATCACCCAAACATTTTTCTGTACATTGTAATTCCAATAAGTGACCAACACGGACTCGAGGGTGTTTTACATATATTTAAACTCACGTCTCTCGTCGAGAACACACGTTGTCACCTTCAAGCTCAGCCAGAACCGTCCGGATCATGAGTGCCAGCAGCGATAGACTCCGTAGCAGCATCGTCCCCTCCACTCTTTGTCAGGCACCACCTGCAAACAGTGTCATGAAATGTTACAATCAGCTTCAGTAAGGGCTTCATTGTAAAACAGGAAACTACAACATGTAGTACTACTTTTAAACGTTGTACCTATGAACAGAGCAATGGCCGAGCATGGCTGAGTGGTAAGTCGAAGGCGGACAGGGTTCGATCTCAGGCGATCGCAAAGTGAGATTTGTGGTAGACAACACGGCGCTGAGGCGGGTTTTCTCTAGGATCTACGGTTTCCCCCACCATCTCATTCTACCAGTATTCCATCTTCTTCTTATGTATCATCAATGTCACCGCCTGCGGTGCTTCATGTAGTAAAAGCAGGCGTTAAACACTACACATTCATTCATGAACAGAGCAGAACTTTACATTATGTATTAAGTATGGTAAAATGGCTTTGGCCGAAAAAAAATCAGTTTGTCTTTTATTACTTCTTCTTCTACCTCACGGCTTTGGATTGTTTAACCCGTTCCGGCTCCAAATTGGTCTGTCCATCTTTTCTTCGGTCTTCCCTGGTTTCTTCTTCCTATAGGTTTATAGTTTAAGGCTATTTTTGGTATTCTGGTATTATTCATCCTCTGAACATGTTCTTTCCATTAATTTCTATTTCTTTTAATAGTATGATTTATTTCTTCTACTTTTAATTCTGTTCTAATATCCTGACTACTTTTTTTTGATCAATTTTGGTATATCCAGCTATTGCTCTTATGAATTTCATTTCCGATGACTGTATTCTCGTACTATTTCTTTTTGTTAGTGTCCATGTTTCTGATCCATAGATCAGAGTTGGTATTGCCATTGTTTTGTACAGTTTTATTATAGAGTGCTTTCTTACTTTACTTTTTAATGTTCTTTTTATTGTGCCTGTTATATAGTTAAATTTATTTATTTTCTGTATTATATCAGCTTTCCCTTGGTACGAGACATTACATCCTAAATACTTAAAGTGTGATTTCTGCTCAATTATTATGTTATCTAACATTATTTTTGATCTTATTGGATTAATTCCTTTAAATGCTATGGTTTTGGATTTATTTGCTGATATTTTCATTCCATATTCTGTAGCAATTTTATCTAGACTATACAGCATTTTCTGCAGGTAATCTTCATTTGTGGCCATTATTATTTGATCATCTGCATACAACATAGTTTTCAATTTAGCTCCTGATAAATTAATGCCTCCATTGACTTTATTCGACCAAATCCTAGTCTTTTATTACGAAACTTCAGAACTTCAGCATTCCAGTTCGCCAATCATTTTCTTCTGGGATTATCGCTAATAAACGACGCGGTGGATCCAAGTAAAGCAAAAGGTGCTGGCATGCCGGCGTAATTTATGTTTAATGTTCGGTTCTCCTTATTTGTTTTCAGTATTTGAAGCACAATATATAGTTCAAATAAATTATAGTAATCAAAACATATTTGTTCCTCTTGGGATACTTTTACAGTAAATGAATTCATAACAGACATTTATGTCATGCTTTTTTCGATAACGACCATTTATTTCCTCTAGCGAAGCGATCTGTTTTAATGCGCACGTGGCTTTTTTATTTAATGAGTGGTTTTCGGGTATTACGTAATGATTTAAGAGGCTTGTATTTGCTGACGATGGAACTGGAACCATCTTTATGCTGTGTACAATAAACCTGGATGAAATGGAAGTTTTATTTAAAGTCAAAAGACATGCCTTGTTGGTTTATGTCACTGGAAGTTAGCAAACTGATGGTTTGATATTTTGAAAGGAAGCTCAAATGCACACTCTCTTCATTTCTTTTGCAAAAAAGGAAAACAAAATTATATTTTATCATATTTTATATTTTAAAGGGTTACAGTTCTCTGCCTATTTTAATTTTTGAAACTGTTAAACGGAACTTTCTTGTTAGCTTTATGTGTAACACCACTATCCACAAAATTATACCTAAAAGAAATACTCATTATTTCATAAACTATTGAGCATAGAATGCTAGAATATTTAGAGTTTATTTCAAATAATTTAGACACTTGTTTAGGAATGCATGTGTAGCATTATTTTTCTTTAGATTTGTTTTTCTTTAATTTAAACTAATTCTACTTAATACCAATAAACTTGTTTATTTTTTATCAGTTTCACGAAAAATCCCTATTAAGAATAATTTGTTTGTGTGTGCAGTGACTTTTTTTTTATAAATTACGTCCTCCAACGTTATCATATCGGACGATAGATGGAATGGTTGAAATGACGCTCTAATGAAACTGGGGTCCATGGAGCTTTGAGTTACCCGACATTCATCTGTCAGGATAAGGGAACACCCCGGAAAGAACCTTATCCAGGTAACTCACCCTGACCGATATTCGAACTCGGGAATGTGTGCAGTGATGGTGGTGGTATTAGTGTTGATGTGAATGTGTGTGCTTTTTTTGAGAGTCATATCCAAAGGGTTTTAAAGTTCATGAGCCATACATACTAAATGCCTTCATACTATCATGGTGAATATGTTTCTTAGGCATTTAAATTACTAAATAAAAGAAGAAAAAATATGTTGTTTTAAAAATTTTATTCTAAATTGATTTTTTAGAAACACACTGATTACTCGAAAAATGAAAACTGCCCACATTAAAATTGATGGATTATCTTAAGTGGTTTCTAATGTGACCTTTCATTCCCAAAACTTCGATTCCTATTCACGTAATTTAGTGACTGGCAGTACTGGTTTCTTGTAGCTTGAGGAAGTAATCTGAAACTTGATACTTCACACTTAATTTAGCCACTTCGTTGCAGTGATCGTTTAGTACAATTCTTTCTGTAACTAAACATCAGGGTAGATTAAAGTTAATACGCGTTTCTTTTTAAGAGTATGCAAATACATGCATGACAAAATTAGCTAACTTTAAATAATATGTATATTTTTTCAATATTATATTTTCTGGTAGCTACATTACAATTTTAAAATTATTCCTCATCGTAAACCTGTTATTACTTCATTTGTATATCCAAACGTGAGTACAATAGCTTTTACCGCAAAATCTTTTACCTCCAACTCGCATTAAGTTATCGCTTCGTTAGAAGGCTTTGGAAATGATTTGTTAAAGGAAATGGATATCTGTTATGGTAATAGAAGAAGGACAGTGATTCGGAATCTAGACTTGAAGAATTCTGTAATGGATTTGATCAATTTAAGGAATGAGGGCTAACGTTTGTGTTTCAGTTCTCCAGAGACTGAAATACAATGATGCTTTTGAGGTTTTGTTTCCGCTAATATTGACTTATGCGTATTTAGTAACTAAGAATTACACTGGTTAAGTGTGCATCCCCTTGAGACTGCGACATTAACTTCTCGGTGGGAATTAGATCATTGTTTATTCTGAAGCATAAACTTTTCTTGCATCAATGCCACATTAGATTATTATATCTTGCACTTGCGCTTTTGAGTTGGCTTTTTATGCAAGTTCAGCAATAACAGTTACGGCAATCGCAATAGTGTAGACGATGGAAAAGAAAAGGACAATGAAGGAAATGGTTTTCCTTGTATTATCAGCCGAGTTGAGGACCGTAGAATGTATGGCAGAATGATTCTCAGGGATAAGTGCGCTGAGGCGAGTCTACCACATGTGAACATACCATACAAACACTGTTTTTACAGCGCTGGTTACAGCCACTTGTTTTGCATTACATCACCGCTGCCAACTTCTGATTTCTAAATAGCTGTGCTTTGTGACCAGAGTTGACATACATGGCAGTTTCACTTCAGCGATTGCCAGAAAACTGGCAACAAGATATGGGAAGAGTGAATTTGTAAGAGCGATTTTAGACGTCCATTGCTATGAGAGAGAATATGTTTTTGATTTATCAGCAGAGGACAAAATTGGTCTTCTAACTGTAGCATACTATACGTTTTAAGTACTGTGGGGATAATGGAGACTGAAGTCTATCTCTATATGCTTGCATTAAGTTGCCATACTTATTCCATGGCACAGCGAGCATTAAGAGAATGGTAACAGAATTTTAAAAATTACTAAGTACTTAAACATTCAAATAATTATAACAAATACTTTGGGAATGACTATTTACTCAAAAAAGTTGGTTTGAAACAGTTTCCATGATTTGATCTGTTCACTTTTTATAGTAAGCCGTTGTCTATCTCTTAGAGTTTACTAATATAAAAATTATAAAAATGAAGAGAACACAGTCTATCCACAGAATATTTCAATATACAACTTTTTCTTCGTGTCAGTATATCAAACATATTCTATATTAGTTAAAATCGTTAGTTTGTTGTGAAATAAAAAGAATAAGACGGCTTCCAGTGATATTCTTAAAATTATTCGTGTCACATCCTTGAACTAATATTTGAACATGATGTTTATATTTATATGAGTTTTTCTTTTTAAGGATTCTAAGACAGGCATATCCATACAGATACAATATGGAATCCCATTTTCCGTTTCAGGGAACTACAAAAACAATATAGATTTCGGGAGAAATTTCTGTGTCTGACTATTTTTAGGTGGAATACAATACTTTCTCCACCTCTGAAAGTAAGTACTAGAGAAAATAAAAATCTAATATCAATAAGTAGCAATGGCAAATTCTCACATTTCCTTTACATGTTCTAGCATTTATCTACATAATGGGATTCTTCAATCCATTATACATTATAATGTATTCTTACTTATGATGATTTCAAATTAAAGAATGAACGTGTACGGCAGTTAAACTTTGAAAGATGTAAATATGAAATTATAATATTACGAAAATAGTTGACGCTGTATCGTAATGAGCTACAAATATTTTTTGTTTGCTCTATGGCTTTGCCTTTTTCTTATGCTTTTCCATTTGTGCACAACTTATAAAAATTCGCAGTATGAGGAAGAATTTATAGGCTATTTACAAAGAATCAACGTATACTTTTTCACATTAACAACTGAAGTAGTTTAAAATCAAAATTATTGGATATAAAAGACAGTTGGAGAGAGTGTTGTTGAAAATCTCTCTAGCTTGCTTAAGGAGTAGGAAATATTGACATTTATCATACCCTTCGTTTTGAGTTATACTTTTCACACGAAGGTTTTATCAGTCTGTTTATTAGCATTGAGGGGTTCAGTGAATCTCACAGCATATATTTTCAGTGAAATTAGATCTAACATTTTTGGATGAAATGCGCTACTGAATGGTAATAGAGTGTTGTATACGATGCATAAATGCTGGACTTTTTCAAAGAATGTCTTCGTTGATAAGAATCTCTTTTATGAGTCCTCTATTATTAGGTTTTACTTTAAAAAATGGTAGGCTCGCGAAGGATTATGAGCCTTGACCATTGCTGATTTTGTTATTTTATTTATAGGTTTACCACTTTACAACAGTTCACCCTTGGTTCCTGCTTTCCAAAGATTCCTGTAGTTCCATTGTCCTTCTTCCAGCCCCCCCTCTTCTTCTTATGACGATATATTTCCTCGTGCCACGTTCTTCTGGCTCTACCCCGCTTTCTTCTACCTAGTACTTCCCACTACTTGTTTGAGCCACCGTTCTTCCGGAATCCGTTGTACATGTCCATTTCACTGTAGAGCTCTACTGGACATTCTGTCTATAACAGTTTCCAGTGCGTCCATTTCATGTCTAATGTAGGTGTTTCTGACATGTTGTAACCGTGATATCCTCATACTCCTTCGAAGTCCATCTATTTCTGTCGCTAATATTCTTTTCTGCATTCTTCCATTTATTGTCCAGCTTTTGGAACCATAGATACTTAAGTTCTTTGACACATTTAATTACGTCATTTACTTGCAGATCTTCCGAATTTCCTCCTATTACCATATATTCTGTTTTAATGGCATTTATTTTTAATCCGCCCACTTCAAATGCATTTATTAATTTTCTAATAATTTATTTTATATCATCTTTATCCTGTCCTATTATGATCTGGTCATCTGCAAGTAGTAAATTGATGCAATAAGCGGCCATTGATGTTCAGTCCCATTCCCCTACATGACTTATTCCACTTTCTCAACACCTCTTCTATAAATATTTTAAACAGTGTAGGTGACATGTCACAACCTTGTCTTAGTCCTTTTGTTGTGCTTTTCTTTATTTTCTGGTCTATCAGGTAAGGCTAACTTTGTTGATACATAATTAGAGATCTATTTTAGGAAAGCTCCAAAAATGTTATTTTGATTATTATAATAAATCCTGGTCTTGACATGTAAATAAAAACACTGACACAAGCGGAAATAAAGGTTAAAGCCACAATAAGCTTTGTCAGCAAACCTTTGATCTTCTGAATAGACTCTGAAACTTCGACTACTCCTCGGTACAAGTGCATATGAATCAGCTGAATGCAACTGTTTCTTCTGCAAGCTCAGCTACTTCTTTTAAACAGGACATTGCCACCGATCATATTCCAGATGACTTTCAAATAATTTCAACATGCATACGTATCCAAATGAAAGACCGTTGGCTGCATTTTCGTTCCTAGGAGTCTACAGATGTCAGACAACCAACTGAGACTTGACTTCAGCATTTTTCTTCAGTGTAAGCTACCTTTGACCTCCAACATCCAAATTCAATTCCGTAATGCTAGATCTAGTTGTAAATACAATGGACTGTTTATTTTATTTTGGAAATGCGCCCGTCTCTCACTCATCAAGGTTCAAGAGCCAATCCTCTACCTGCCGAACATTTGTGAAGGCAAACCAGCTGAAATGAGTTGAGACATTATGCAACAGATAGGTATAATGTTTTTTATAATTGAAACATTTCAAATCAATGAAATATATTAAATTTCCAATATAAATACTTATATTGCACATTATGAGCAATTCAGTAACTGAAAGGTTTACAAATGCTGCGTAGTGTGTGAATTTATAAACTGAAGTCTGTTCCCTGCATGGTCCAAATTAAAAATGTAGAAGTTTTAAGCAAGTGTCTGTAATTTGTTTTCTTTAAATATGCGGAGATCCGGTAGCGAACTCTGTCTTGGCTTTCTCGAGTCTGTTGGATTATCTTTCCAAAATGAAACAAGAGGAAGCTATAGCAACTATAAAAAAGAAAGAAGCTTGCCCGATTGACAAAATTCTTTCTAATGTAGAATCATAGGTAAATAAACAAAGAATATAAAAATCACACAGGAATCAGCGAAATAACTTAGCCTTTCCAAGCAAATTTGATGTTTGAAACGAGAGTCACGATTAAACACTAAATGCTACTGCAGTTTCGTGTTATACTACACATTTCAAATACCATTTCCTTCATGTTCCTTTTATAATACTGCAAACAGTGTTTGCTTCTTATTAAGGTGTCATTTTAAGTGCAACTCCGGCTTGATGTATGTCATACCATCTCTATAAGAAGTGGAGAAAAAAAACTGAAGCGTGATGTGACGTCAGAGAAGGAAAGAAGCAGCTGTTAACTCCGCGACAGTTCTGTGAGGCAGGTCATCACATACGGGCATATTGAGCTAATATTAAGGAAAATCATGTAAGATATAAAATTCTGATATTATTAAGTCCTGATTTTCAAACCAATCTTTCTCTTTTTCCTGATTTTCACCTGTCTTCTTGCCTGAGAAGAAAGTGAGTGAATCTTTGTCTTGTTTTATTTTTCGGCGAATAGATGCACCTTGAAGGACCGTAATATTTTGAGTGAACAAAGGTAGCTTGAAAGAGTAATTAAAGTTTGTATGAGGTGCTTTTCATTGTATGTTTTAATTAAATTTATATTTTAAATTAACATAATTAAACTGTGAAACTTAGATATGCAATTTATTTCGAGTTAATTTTTTTATTTTATGAATATATTTAATTTAATATGCTATCTACGTAACATCCTTGAGAATATGAGATTTTTGTTTCTGATCAATTCTTATTCGTAAATTCTACATTATTGAAGAACTGGCATAACACTAAAGCATAGTCCCGCAACAGCGTTC
The DNA here is from genome assembly GCA_030765055.1 of Mantis religiosa. Taxonomy (NCBI): domain Eukaryota; kingdom Metazoa; phylum Arthropoda; class Insecta; order Mantodea; family Mantidae; genus Mantis; species Mantis religiosa. Next base: position 144,397,871 of record CM060952.1, on the reverse strand, counting down.
AAGCAGAAATTTTATGACTGGTTTACTGCCACACCTTTTTATTCATACAGGAGTACTTTGAGATGTAAGCAGCCTCACTATAACCACTTGTTGACTGATTCATTTATCTATGTTACTTTACATATGTATGTAGTGAGAACTTTTGAGGCACCTGTACAGTACAGATCGTAACTTTGACTTAGTACAATACTGTACTTTCTCTTGTACATTCTCTGTATAATTGAATAGAAACATTCTATATTGTAATCATTACGTTATTGTTCGACATTCATTGCCATTAAGCTTAGCTTTGTACATACTCTGTATTATAGTGTAATAATTTGTGTTGTATCTTCTTGACGTTGTCTATTGCTATAAAACTCAATGACAATAAAATTATTATTATTATTATTATTATTATTATTATTATTATTATTATTATTATTATTATTATTATTATTATTATTATTATTATTATTATTATTATTATTATTATTATTATTATTATTATTATTATTATTATTATTATTATTATTATTATTATTATTATTATTATTATTATTATTATTATTATTATTATTATTATTATTATTATTATTATTATTATTATTATTATTATTATTATTATTATTATTATTATTATTATTATTATTATTATTATTATTATTATTATTATTATTATTATTATTATTATTATTATTATTATTATTATTATTATTATTATTATTATTATTATTATTATTATTATTATTATTATTATTATTATTATTATTATTATTATTATTATTATTATTATTATTATTATTATTATTATTATTATTATTATTATTATTATTATTATTATTATTATTATCCTTATCATTATTATTATCATTATTATATTATTATTAATTTTTAATACATTGTATCTCAGTCTAATAACCTTTATATATCGTAAAATGGGTGGAAAAATCACGATTCATATAAGCAGTTGTTCATTATATTTTATAAGAAACTTCGCAGTGTATAATAGTGTAATTTCTATCGGCGATTTTTGTATGCGTTAATACTATTATATCTCCATTTGACTTACATAAACTTTGCAATAGTGAACACATACCTATTTTATGCGCTGGTGTACGAATGGCGAGAATGTCTTCGTTCGCTGAGTCAATAAATGCTTAACATGCGTAACATCACAAAGCATCTCGTAAAGTGCAAATGGATAGTCAATCAAAGAGTAGATGACATTTATTGGTAATTCAAATGTAATTGCGAATCGCCACCGTTCCTCAATTAAAACTATTGTGAAAAATCAATATTTGGCGATACTACTTTGTCATATTCATGTTCTGGGTCACATGGCTAACTAAGAGAAAATTATCATTTAATATAAAAAAGTCTTTCTCATTCCCTGTCAGAATGGTTTGACAGCCAATCACCAATTCTCTTTTGCTGGTGAATTAAATTTTGGCTATTATACAATTTATTTAATTGAGTGGCCAGTAGATTTCATGACAGTACGTTAGAGGAAAGGGAAATTAAGATGAATGGTGTTCCCCGTCTTCTAAGTTAGTCTTCAATTTTGTTTCTTTCTATTTCACAGTTATAGATAACGTTGTTCAATCAACAAAGAACAGGATGAGCATATTGTTAGGGTTCCCTTAAAGGAATTGCTTAAGTTCCATTTTAGCAATCGATAGCATATTGCAGGAATAGTTAGGTACAGGTATGACAACTTCAATATTGAGGCAAGTCTTTTTTTTTTGGGGGGGGGGGGGCAGATTCAAAAGGCGGGGATGTGGCGGGGATTACAAACATGGTGGTGACAATCACAATACAGATGCGATTTTAACGTTTTGAGATAGAGCGTCTTGATACGTCTTTCTCTCCAGTTACTTATTATCGCCCGATCCTCAAAGAAGGATTTTGTCAGAAAGGTCAGAACCCAAGATAGGGGGAAATGTTTTTTCGAGAGTATGTGCTCGGCAAGTGAGGCTATACAATGTTGATTTAAACCGAAAAAGTAACAATAAATTAAAATTAAAACGGGACATAATGAGGAGAAGAATATCTGTGACAGATACATAATGATCCATCCCTACGTTTACTAGAAACAGGATCATGCTCTGGTCAGGATGGGCAGTCATATCAACTAGGACTTCCGGAATACAAGCTTCAAAACCTACCACCAGAGACATTGTTTCCTGATGGTAGCACTAGTGAAAGACATTGGATTAAAATCATACACTATCAGTCACTATCGTCATAATCGTCATCTTCTCATCATCACTGTCATACTCTTTCAGGTTAAAGACTTGGGTCTGTTCCAGTCTACATCTCCTCGGTCTTTCAATGTTGCAGCGGCCTAAAAGTTTCCCATTGCAGCATTATTTTAGAACATTATTCTCCTTTCACCATATCGATACGATCATTTGAAATTGTTCTCTCTCCATTATATTGATTTATTACTAACAACTTCTGTTGGAAGCTTCTCTTACTATGTTGGCGTTTGGAATTCTGTCAACACGTTTCCACCTTTTGCAGCTCTCGAGGACAACTTTATCAGGTGCTTCCAATATTCTGTATTATTTTATTCACACCTAGTGACCAACAATATATAACGGCTATTTTGTTATTCTGATATACAACCTTTTGCTCATACGAAAATATAGAAAAGTAACTATGATATGAACCATACTCAGGCCCATGGTTAAAACTACTCCCACTGCTCTCAAAAACTAACTTATTACAGAGATGGAGGGAAAACGTCAAAGTCGTTTCAAGGAAATATTTCACTGCTTGGAACAGCTGAATAGCATTTGTTGTACATTATAATACCATCTCTTCATTTACTACAGAACAGAATGACCAGTCATATTGGGGTTTCAATAGACTCCCCAAATACAAGCTTCAAAGACTACCACCAAAGCCATTTCTCAGAGCAATTGATGATTCCAAAAACTACACCTCATAATGAAAATACAACATATTCCCTACTCTGCGTTCTTTAGGAACATTGCCATCTTAGAAAGGGGATCTCAAACTAAAAATATTCAATGCCATAACAAGGATTTGAACCATAGATCTCCCGGTATACATCCGTTTGTTCTAACTACTGAGCTATCATAGTATGTTGCATGTAATAACCTGGATTAAAACTGAACTGAGTTAGTTAAAAAGAAAAATGCAAACTAAATATACTAAATAAAATGTAATTTTCCGGTTCCTGAACCAAAAATGTATTGGGGGTATACAAGATAAATTCATTGTGTATTTTGTTATTTACCGTTCGTAGAACTACACTGTAGTGAAATTCTTTAATTAACTCACATTGTATGTTTTGCTTATATGTTATTCAGGTGACTAACACATTTGATACTGCTTTTATATTTCTGAATTGATACTTATTCCAATGTACTCTGTAATTACTTTCGGGGTGATTACAAATTGTTTACCCAAATAGCTTATATAGTCTTCCAGCATTTTCTCAAATATTTCCGAGCGTAATGAAATAAATATATTTATGCAATTAAAACATATCTTCAGACACCATATTTCTATTGTTTCTAGAGCAGATTGCCTCTCTTATGTGAAACTTACTGAAATCAGATAAATACTGAACTAATAAAATCCTTCAGGCCAATTTTGTGTAATGCAATATTTTAGAAAAATACGTTCTTTCTCCTGGATGACTTACAGAAGTTACAGCAAGCAAGAATTTGGCAGGCTGAGGACAGCCCAGGGTATGTTAGTTGTGTATCTGCCCTAGTTCGGGCTTAAACACCCAATGACGGGATGTGGGGTTTGCAGATTGGTGGGTGGTAATAATGAGGCAGGGCACGAGGGACAAAGAAGGGAGGTAGCAGTGTACTCCTCAACCACTGCGGTCTCAGGTGCCCCTGTACACTGCTGGTGGTTTAATCTTTTAAGGAGTTGGATAACATTTAGAATCCAGACATCGGTTTTTTAGAATGTAGCTTTCGCGTTTGATGGATATTCTTCATGGTTATCCGATGTGACTGCGTGGGGAAGCCGGTGACACCTCAAGCGGGGTTCTCTGTGGGTATACTCACGAAGAGATCAAAACTACGGCGCTCTGATGGTGTGGCAAAAAGTCGTAAAAATTTACGGCCCGGCACCTAATTTCATCTTCCACATACGGGAGAGATGAGACTACTAACAGCTCAATTCCGTGTCAAGCGAGTTATGCCGTATGTAAATTTTATGGGCCTCCTGTGGGAAATCTCCCAGACATGTTTTGGGTGTTATAAAATGGAAATCTTAATTAGAGCTATCAGTTATAGCCATTGTAAGTGAATATTAATACAATGTTTTAAATTCAGAAATAAGCACAATGTTTCTAACAAGTTTTATCATGTAAAATGTCAATAGGGAGATTATTTAAGATATAAATACGAGGGGGGACCCAAAAGAAACCGGATTGTTGTCATAAAAACTTAATTGATGAAGCTTTTTACAAAATTATTTCAGTCACCTTCAAAATACTCTCCATGACATGCGATGCACTTGTCAAGTCTCTTTCCCACTGTTGGAAGCATGTTTGGAACTCTTCAAGTTTGGTATTGTCCAGTGCCCTTTGCGAAGCTGTTTTTACCGCTTCCACATCATCATAACGCTCCCCTTTTAGCGTTTTTTTTTAATTCGTGGAAATAGGAAAAAGTCGCACGGGGCTAGGTCCGGCGAATACGGAGCGTGGAGAACGACTGACCACCTCTGAGATGCCAAATAGTGGGTCACTCGTAAGGCCGTGTGTGCTGGAGCGTTGTCGTGATGCAGAAACCAGTCACCTGATCGTCAAGGTTGCGGGCGTTTCCTCCTCACATTCTCTCGCAGATGCCTTAAAACATCCAAGTAAAAGTGATGGTTAACAGTCTGGCCAGGGGGTACGAATTCCCGATGCACAATTCCACGAAATCAAAAAAGACAATGATCATCGTCTTCACATTTGACCTCACTTGCCTTGCATTTTTTTTTTTTTTTTTTTTTTTTGTCTGACGCTTGTTTGGTTTCTGGGACATACCCGTAACACCAACTCTCATCTCCTGTAATGACTTTGTTCAAGAAGTTTGGATCACGTGCAGTCTCTGTTTTCAAGTCCTGACACACATTCATGAGGATGGTTTTGTGCTCCTGTGTGAGAAGGCGCGGAACAAATTTAGCAGAAACACGTCTCCTGTGCAAATCCTCCCTCAAAATCCGCTGGCACGAGCTGCAACTGATTCCTGTCACTGCTGAAATTTGGCCGATCGTTTGGCAACGATATTCGTTGATCTTTTGGCGAACCTTTTCAATGTTCTCATTTCGCGATGTTGAAGGGCGTCCAGAACGAGCTTGGTCTTCAACAAGGCCACGCCGTGGCTCAGTGGTTAGACCGCTTGGCTCTCACCAAGGCGACACGGGTTCGATCCCAGGTGACAGCAAAGTGAGATTTGTGGTGGACAACACGGCGTTGGGGCGGGTTTTGCCGGGACCTCCGGTTTCCCCCGCCATCTCATTCCACCAGTGCTCCATCTTCATCTCATGTATCATCAGTGTCATCGCCTGCGGTGCCGTATGTAGTAAAAGCGGGCGTTAAACACTACACACATTTGGTCTTCAACACACATCTCACCACGTTTAAAGCGCCCAAACCACTCGAAAACCTGTGTGCGCTCACAGCGTCCTCCTGGAAAGCTTCCTGAAGCATTTAATGTGTCTCCGTTGCAATTTTTCTTTTTAAGCAGGAAACAAAATTTCACACTCACTCTTTGTTCTTTTAAATTTGCCATAATGACTTCACAGAGGTAACCCGCCAACAGTCAGATAAACACAATACCACACTTGCACATTCAGCTTTACACCGACGCCGTCTGCACAGCTGTTTCATGAAGGTCTCTACTAACACCATCTAGCGTGAGAACCATGCACTACATCTACGAGTGGCAGCGCCTTCGGAGTCCGGTTTCTTTTGGGTGCCCCCTCGTATGTCTTGACGATTATTTGGTAAATAATACCCCCCAATAAACCGTGTAGTTCCAATAGCTTTGTAAGCACAAGATTTATACAGTTAAATGTTTCATTTTACACAAGCTAAGCTTTTGTTGCTTATATACTACATACCTGTGATATATAATTAATATCAATTTGTAAATAACCTACCATGAAAAAAAAGCTACAGACACACAGAGACTGTAGCACTCATACAATCTTACGAAAATATGCCGATACAAAAGCTAAACATTTAATTAAGCTAAACATTTCGCCCTGGGCATAAATGTCTTCATTAAGTTTTTGAAACATAATTAAAAATTAACTAGAGTACTGAATAGAATATACAAAGCCCTGGTGGTGAAGTTGCCTGCAGAAATGTTGATTGAAGTTCTTTATTTACATAAACAGATGATCTCTTTATGTAATTAACAGAAGTTAATGTCGGAAGCAATTTCAACTAATATTCTGGAAATTACATTTGTTTGATGTGAGAAGTTAGGCGTGTAACCCCGTCATCCTGAGGGCATGTTAATTAATTTAACAATGTTGGTATACAGATAACTGTTACTTAACGTCTAAACTGCAGCAGAACACGGCTTGTAAGCCCGGAAAAAACTTATTTTAATTCTGAAAGTGAAAGCTTCCAAATGCCCATGTTACTTAACTGTTATAAATTTTATTAGGATCACAGAAAAATAAATTTGAATACCGTATTAAAGGATTACATGACATGCAGTGCACAAAAGGGAGAGAGAAAGAGGGAGGGAGAGGGATGAAGAGAAGCAGAAAGAAGGGGTGAGTCAGAGAATAAAATATAAAATGGAAAGGAAGAGAAGGAGGAAAGTGAAATTGAAAGGAGAAAAAGGAAAAAAGAGGAAGAAATTTGGAGTAAGAATGGGTAATGGATAGAGAGAGAGAGAGAGAGAGAGAGAGAGAGAGAGAGAGAGAGAGAGAGAGAGAGAGAGAGAGAGAGAGAGAGAGAGAGAGAGAGAGAGAGAGAGAGAGAGAGAGAGAGAGAGAGAGAGAGAGAGAGAGAGAGAGAGAGAATGAGAATGAGTAGAATTTGAGGAGTTCAAACGCAGAGCTAAGGGTTATGTTAGTAAGAAAATAAAAAATGATAAATAATACTTTTTCTTCCTTATTTCACTTTAGATTTAAAGGTAAAATAAAGTCAGTGACAAGCAATAGTGACATTTAATTACAGATAAAAACGATGTGGAATCCGGGAACTGTCATAAAGACAAGGTCAGGGGAAGTGGTTTATTGCATCATGGTCTAAACATAAACTGTGATGATAATTCACGTTCAGTATTGTGTTCAGCTTAGGGATCATTAGCTAATGCTCTTCGTGTCTTATCTCACAATGCTAATGACGAAAAGAAAACAAGACGTAATCCGCGACTTTCAGAGACCAAGATAGACACGGCTTTCTGTATCTACATCACCCTGTCCTACATCACCATTGGCTATTGCAATGCACCTGACTTTTTGTAAAATCAGGGTCAACATTTGTGACTCGATGCAAACCAAACAAGAAATCAGCTTACTAGAAGGATAAAGGTACGATTTGATGCACTTAACAAAAATGTTATACACGTAATTTACAAACGTAGGTTTTGAAGACAACTTATCTGTTCAAGACACGTTTCATAATTAGTTTCTTATGTTTGGTATAGACATAAACTTTCCAGCTTGGGCCCTGCAAACTTCTAATGCCCGATTTCACCAACAAATGTTAAGACTTAACGCGAGTTTAGCAATAGTTAAAACAAAATTGCATTTCACCAACAAGTGTTAGCGTAACATTCGTGTTAAATCTCATGTTAAACTAAAAAGCCGAATTTCTGATGTTAAGTCCTTAACAATTGTAAATAGTCAAGATGGCGAGCATGAACTCAGCTGTTGATGTCGATTTGCTATATTTAAGACCGTCTAAATGGCATTCACAATAGAGTACGGCCTATGAGGAGAAACGATTTTGAGGAGCTATCCGAAGAAAATTGTTTTACGGAGGTATAGACTGTCGAAACATGTTACTATAAAGGTTACTGCGGAAGTACAAGAGATGTTAGAACATGCATCGAAAGGAATATGGCGATTTCACCTTTGCTTCAAGTATCAATAACCTTGCGATTTTATAATTCACTGAATTATGTGGATAACACATTGTCCACTTCCCGTCTTGAAACATCCAAGTCACTTGCCCTTCTTCGCTCCTCGTTTTAAATTTACGTAATACTGAGTTAGAGCATGCATCGAAAGGAATATGACGATCTCGCCTTAGCTTCAAGTATTAATAACCTTGCGGTTTATAATTCACTGAATTATGTGGATAATACACAGTCGACCTGCCGTCTTGAAACGTTCAAGTCACTTGTCCTTCTTCACACCTCGTTTTAAATTTACGTAATAATGAGTTAGAATATACATCGAAAGGAATATGCCGATCTCGCCTTTGCTTCAAGTATTAATAACTTCGCGATTTTATAATTCACTGAATTATGTGGATAATACAGTGTTCACCTCCCGTCTTGAAACGTTTAAGGCACTTGTTCTTCGCACCTCGTTTTAAATTTACGTAATACTGACAAGTTGTTTGGTGCTTGTAGTAGTGACACATGCATTTGAATTAAATTCGTTTCCAATATTTTCCCCGCCACATCTTTCTCTTTTACATTCACTGCATCCGTCCTCCTCTTATTTTCCACGATATCCTTACAATTCGTCACCAATTCAATTAACAATTCTTTCTCCGTCGATGAGAGATTTGTCTCACGGCTTTATTTATGATTTTGTTCATCAGCCATTTGTGCAGACGAAAATGAAAACAAAAGCGCATCGCAGTACGTTCATAAAATAATACAACTCATCCATAGCTGTGATATTTACACGTTTCTTGGCGTTAACACAGGTTTGTTAACATTTTCAGAGAACAGGTTGGTGAAATGCAAGAAATTTAACATTAGTTTTAGCGCTGTGACAATTGTTACGTTACATTTGTTAACGTCGATTTTAACATCTGTTGGTGAAATCGGGCATAAGTCTATATTTGGTTCAAAGATTTTTTTTTGTTGTTTATTGGATTTATTTTAAATTCTAAGTACGCCTCTGGTGGAATTGGTTACGAATTTTAGGGGAATTGGTTACGAATTTTGATGGCAGACAGATCTTTTGTATGCATTGTATGGAGTTCAGCTTTTGGAGCATAAAACAGTTTGTGGTTGAACACGAATGCATTAAATTAAGCGTTCCTCACTTCTTACCTGGAGAAATCGCCCCTGAAGAATTCTAATGCTGCCGTTAATGTACAGCTGAAGATAGCTCTACGATACAACTATCATGTGTTTAAACTTAATTTTAAAACAACAGGTTTTTAAGCTTCTGTTTACGCTATATTACCAAAATCATGGAAATTCATACCTGCATACTACACTAGAATATTAATGGCAATGTGGCTGGAAGTAAAATTCATTCTTCAACATGTAAAATATGAAAAATGCTTGACATGTTTTGAGGTGAAACGATCACGTCTTTAGGTTACCTGAATTAAATCTAGGTCGAGACTTCATCTCCTAGGCTAAAGAAGGACATTTTAACTCTGTTCTCCCTGATATATAAATGAGAGTGTGAATATGTGCTTTGTAATTAATGTTCAAAATACATATATGTTAAAACTGGTATAGGTGTGTGTATGTGTGTGTCTGTGTGTGAAGATATATATATATATATATATATATATATATATATATATATATATATATATGCTAAATATGGTTATACTACGAGAAAACAAATGAAAACCATGCAGATCAAAGAACGACACGCTTGTACATATTGTGATTTGTTACGCAGATTGTAAGCGTTTTAGTCGAAAACAGAATTCATATTTTGCTTTTCATTCATACAACTGCAAGACAATAGACTTCAACTTGCCCAGCCCAAATTTCCCGTGTTTATATCCATAAAGACAAACTTACTGGCCTCCTTTTCTTTTTAAAATCGTTTTTGATTATCTGAGAATGAGACACAAAGAGCAACCAGAGGTGACTAACGAGCGGGATGGCTTGAGTAGTAACGTCTGTTTGACGCATTCGGGAGGTAGCGGGTGCGATTCGAGTGACCGACTTTTCTGACCTTTTGTGCAGGCTTTCCCGGGGCACTAAGGGCAATGCCGCGAAGGATGTCTTCTTCACATCCTCCGTTTTCTTTTATTTAATTCCCTCCATCTTGTCTTTCCAGATATCAAGAGTTAGCAAATTAGCTAGCGGGGCTGAGTTGTGGTGGTCTTTGCGCTCCGGTAATACCTGTTCGGCTGAAGTGAGGCACAGTGCTCGGTCCCCACCCTTATAGAGGGGACTGTTTGATCAGCCGGAATTGGCTGGCTAGTGCCAGGCTAGGACTGTTTTGAAACATCACCAGATAGGAGGAAACGTTGGAAAACCGAGAGCAAATTGGAGAAGTAATATAGTTAAAATGAGCAGGAGTCGGAATTTGGAAGAGGGGATTGGTAACATTTTTTTTACGTCCTTTATTTTTAAGTCATATCGGATGATGAATGGAATGGGTGAAATGATGCTCAAATGGGCCAAGGGTCCATGGAACTTAGAGTTACCAAACATTCATCTTTTAGGATAACAGAAACCCCAAAACTCACCCTGACCGAGATTCGAACTCGGGACCTCTTGAACGTGAGCGAGGTGGGCAGTGGATTGGTAGAATCGTGAGGAATGGAGAACAGGAATAAAGAGTAACTTCAAAATTTTATATTTTTAAGATGTTAATTTTGCATAGAAAATTAAACAGTTGTTAAACATGTTGTTAAAGTATTTTGGTCAAATAATATATAGTTCATAAAATTTATTTATTCAGTTTTCAAAGTTTTATCAAGTTTAAAAATTCAGTGCAAACGTTGAAACTCCATTCACGGATCTTCGACTTTTCATGTCAATGTTTCTTCTTCTGAGCTTCTCGCCCAACATGTTAAGGCGTAACATGCTAGCCTTTGGTTCCCGAGGTCGCGGGTTCAATATCCGGGGGAGATCAATGAATTACTTCGGAGTAACGTATCGTAGATTTACGGCACGTAAAAGTGAAAGTTGATTCAAGACAATTCTTTGTGTGTGGTTAAATTACTATTATTCTTATTAGTCCACTTAAGTGCCTACCGAAAAGTTCATGTCTGAAGGAAAGGATTTTACGTACGATACATACGTAAAAGAGTAAAAACTAAAGTATAGAGGAGTAATCTCTACACTACAAACGAACTTAAGGTCAATCTTTAACAGAAATGATGAAAACTACGTCAGAAGAACTTAAACGTGTAAGTGGAAATCTTATTGGAAGGTGGCAGAAATTTCACACTGCAGATGGACACCACTTTCAAAACAGCTTATAACAAGGTTAGTACATGTTAATATCACTCATCAGAAAAGAAGTGGAGTTTTAGAACATAGAACCAGTGCAACAGACAGTGAGGGAGCAAACATAAGCGCGATCTGCGGCCCAATATTATAAAGAACGCTGTGTAGAGTATACATGTATAGGAGTTACTACCTTCACACTGGTAGTACAAGAAAAAATTCCACATTCCAAATTCTAAAATTCTGTTACTCAAGTATCATAAATAAACGTAGAGTAAAAACGTGATAATGTTTTGTTAATTAAAAATGCATTTTCAATACTCTCAGTTTAAGCATGATTCACTACCCCCCTTGTAGGCAGCAACATTCTGAGCTTAGAAGTTTTACACCCTGGTTTAATGCTTCCATTTTGAGTCAAAAAGCTGGCCTTATTTTTTATTTTATTTCATTATTATTATTTCTTGTATTTTTTGTTTGTAAACCAGCTGTGTAACTAGTTGTGTTTGAGAATTTTGATTGCCTTAATCTTTATTTCAAAACATTAGCCTGTAACAACTGATTTAGAATTGATCACTATAAGCTACTTTATGAACACCTACTTGTTGTGCAGTAGCTTCCATTGTGTTAACGTTATAACACAAGAAAATCAGTCAGGCATTTTATAACTCAATGTATCTATTATATACTTCGGACGTAGTTTGCAACATTCTTACTGAAAACAGGATTTAATAAATAATTACCCGTATAAAGGAAGTAAACTTTATATAACGTTTCTCAAAGAGGTCAAGAAATGTCTTGTTATTCTTTGCTTACTTTTTATGAAGCCTTAACATATAATGTTATTTATTATATTATATAATACATAATATGAAGTAAAAGACGATTTTGAACTCAAATCACTTCCTGCAGACTTTTTCATAGTATTGGCGGAATTAAACAATGGGAATGCCTTTGTTAAAAACAGAAAAGTATTAACTTTATTATAAAAATATTGGATATCATGCTTTCCTTAGACTATTAACTTAATTGTCACTATGTAAGCTCATTCTACTAGCTCTAATGTATACCTAATGTAGAATATATTCTCCTTGCAGTAAGGCCATCATTGTTGTTAGCCTATATAGTTGAATATTTTAAGAGCTAATCTTTAGATTTCCTTCTTTATAATAATAATCTTCCCAATCAATCCGCACTATCCAAATAGGTTAATATATATTCATTTAGGGGGGAAAACTTTTGATTTTCGCGTAACAGAAAATACATTTTGAAAGAAAAAAGTCTCGTAGATTGGCATTATAAGTTAACGTGCTGATCTCTGAATTCAAAGTCACTGCTGATTGTTGGCAAGGATGATAGATTCTCTTTCACTACGATTATTTCCTATTCACCAGAAAATCTGGGCAGTGTGAATGTAAAGGCAAATATGTTTTTTTAAAGCTAAAGAATAACAGGTAATTTCTAATCAAAATTAAACAACCTATAGTTTCGAAATTCAAGTCCTTTGATATAACCGACACGAAAGAGGGGTGTGCAAAAGAAGAGAAAAAACCAAGCATGTAATGATGATACTAATAATAATGATGATGATGATGATGATGATAATAATAATAATAACAATAATAATAATAATAATAATAATAATAATAATAATAATAATAATAATAATAATAATAATAGTAATAATAAAGGTAATAATAATAATAATAATAATAATAATAATAATAATAATAATAATAATAATAATAATAATAATAATAATAATAATAATAATAATAATAATAATAATAATAATAATAATAATAATAATAATAATAATAATAATAATAATAATAATAATAATAATAATAATAATAATAATAATAATAATAATAATAATAATAATAATAATAATAATAATAATAATAATAATAATAATAATAATAATAATAATAATAATAATAATAAAATGAGAACAAATTACACAAGTTATCTGGCGAAAAATAAAATCGGAATCATTAAGGGGATACATATAAAAAAGAAATCACTTTTAATTACCTATTACATCTCGTACAAAATGAAGTTTTATAAAACTTACGTTTACATAATTGTGTTCTCTAAGTTATGGTTAAAATCGGTTTGTTTTATTTGCCTTTCACCAGGATATTTTAGGCTTAGATTATTATCAGCCTACAACACAAAACAGGTTGTCACAACGGACAAAGTCAACAGTATATCATAATAATTGTTCTATTAGCTTGAAAAATTTGAAATATAAAAGTTGTAGATACAAATGTAGGTAATAAAAGTAAAATTGTTAGAACATAATGGATTGGCCCATAAGATCTGGCGTTTTCTAAGTGGAAGTTTTACGACCAAAATAAGATGTTTTGACAATGCGTTTTATGCTACTTGATAGATAAATAATTATGTTTCTACAAAAGATGATGTCTAGTTTTTGTATGGCTGCATGTACCTTGCCCGCCTCGGTTGCGTATCTGCCTCACGTTCAAGAGGTCCCGAGTTCGAATCTCGGTCAGGGTGAGTTACCTGGATAAGGTTTTTGCGGGTTTTTCCCTTATCCTGAAAGACGAATGTCATGTAACTCTGAGCTTCATGGACCCCAGACTTGTTTGAGCATCATTTCATCCATTTCATCTATCGTCCGATATGACAATGTTGGAGGACGTAATAAAATAATAAATAAATATATGTTGCTTGTTATTCTGAGACCAATAGAATAATACAGTGTCAAGTCAACAATAAAGTGTATTTTCGACATTCTTCGCTTTTTAAGTTTAATCGAGATGCTACACAAGCTACTCGACCAACACTTTTACTTAAAAATAAATATGAAACAAAAAAGAACCAAAACTTATAGACCTACCCACTAGAATTACGATGATAATTGCTATCATTTAATCGCATATGCTACATTATCTTTATTTGCAATGAGTTTTTCTTTCTTCAAAATTTCACCAAAATGCAGGGATACGAGGTCATTCACTAGATCAGTAGATGTCTTCTATAGCTAGATCTATAATATAGGACAGTTATTATACTCGTATACGACCTTTTCTTCTAATCTTCTACATGTCTATTAGGGATATTACATGTATTAACATTTCTGTGAGATGCATTCTAATCCGTTTTATTTAGCTTTCTTTCTGAATGATGGATAGGAAACAATTTATATAGAGAGAAAATATTACATTGACACTTTAGATGAGTTATGTTAGGATGTACTCTACAGCATAAACGCTGCGAAGAATGACACCTTTATTATTATTATTATTATTATTATTATTATTATTATTATTATTATTATTATTATTATTATTATTATTATTATTATTATTATTATTATTATTATTATTATTATTATTATTATTATTATTATTATTATTATTATTATTATTATTATTATTATTATTATTATTATTATTATTATTATTATTATTATTATTATTATTATTATTATTATTATTATTATTATTATTATTATTATTATTATTATTATTATTATTATTATTATTATTATTATTATTATTATTATTATTATTATTATTATTATTATTATTATTATTATTATTACTACTACTACTACTACCATCATCATTATACATTTTCGGTGTGATTTTTTAAAGTTATAAAAACATATGGATGATTTACAACCGAATTAGTATAGGATGTATTTGTAAAGTTCACACATTGTTACAAAACCAAGGATATTTAACGTTTTAATGTGGTAAGAGCTTGATGTATTTATTTTAGGATTAGCTGTTAAAGTGGAGTATTGTAGGGATTTGCAGAATCTTGAAAACTTAAAATAGTTCTATTAGAAAACCAGCTATAATTTTTATTAGTCAGATACCTCTAGATTCAAACTGTATTCCTACAATGATCATCAGTAAACATTAGAAAACAAAAGTCTAAAAAATAAATTTAGTTTCTAATTTTGATACTTTTCTAGCAAACGAGTATTATTTTTTCTGTGGTTTTGTTAAATTCATTTATATGAATGAAGTCATTAAAATCGTGACTTAAATATAAGGCTCCTTTAACGCTTTGCTCCAACAGGTTGGAATTGTTTGGCCTTTCTCTGCAGGAAAGAAGAAAGGAGGTATTGCCCCTGGAAATATTTTCAGAAGGAAGGGTATGGTAAGGGCACTTCTATCAAAATTTGGCTTCATGTTACAGTCCCTTCCCCAAAAGAATTGTGACGCTTCACTTACCTCCATACATAACTCCACTCCGGGTTCGATCCAGGATCTTCGGAAGTCCTTGCCCACACATCTGTCGCACTGTCACCAGCGTCTCATACTGTGCCTTGCCGTTGGTTGTATGTCATCTTCTGTTTGCTAACTCCATCATTCCATTCCCGGCCCCCCTCTTCTGACCCCTTGTGTGCTCTGCTTCATGAAGGATGCATTTCCGGCTAGTCAACTGAACCAAAGGTTGCTGAGCGGAGCCACTCATTGTTACAAAAGCTTTTGATACACCACCAATCTCCAACCTGCTCTATCTGCAAACAAGGGTTCAGGATTTCCCATTTACACCTCATTGTTACATGCCTTTAGTTAATGTCACTATGAAAGTCATTTTGAAGCTAGACAATTATTTTTAACATATGATATACCATCTCAGTCAAATCGTCAGTATGAATAACAGAGATATTTTTTTTTGTTTTGTTTTAAGTAAACTGCATTACACTTTACATGATGTTTAAGTTTTCCAGTGCAGACAAACAAGTACTTCGATCCGCAGCAGATGCATACACTTGCGGTTATCTAATTGTGTTGAGACTTGTTGTAATGATCTGGATATTGATTTGGAATTGATCTGGGATACTCAGTTGATTAGGTGTTGGTAGGTCACGGGTTCAAATCCAATCCAGACCGATTGGTTCTAAGTGTCCTTAACAGTAACAGTCAGTGGATTTACTGGCAGTAAAAGAACTACTACGGTACCCAATGTAAGTTTACAAAAGTTTCAACATATTCAAATTAAACGTACGGACCAGTCTTGTTTCGTTTGTGTTCATTATTTATCAAGAATAATATCACCTTCTACAACTGAACCTCCTCTCATGTTTATATCTCGACTAACTATTTTTAAATGCACCGATATTTTCATATTCACTGAATTTGTGACCAGAAATAATACGTTTTCGTGTTAATATTTTAAGTAAAGCTAAGGAAACAGTGTTCATATGAATGTCGTCGTACACGATATAACAGGGGAAGAAAGGTAGTGGCGGTGTGACGTCAGCTCCATCAGTTCTAACCACCAAATATGCTCCCGAACGAAAGGCAGGTTAGCGTGCGATGTTACCGCGCTGATTTCTGCTGCCCAAGAGGAGGGAAATAGTTTGATGTGTTGGGGTTCCGACAGCATAGGAGAGACAGGAAACGTATCGGGTATTAATAATGTGTACAACTTATATCTTGGGTGTTGTAATATCAATGCTGACTGCTTTAATTACACAATTGGTCACAATTTATAAACAATTACATTTTGGCTCTGTGCTATGAGAAAATATATAAAACTTCAACTCGTACTTTATCTGAAGGTCAGGCATATTATAAAGTAAGTAAAATAAAACATAAATTAATTTTCTTTGCAAATTAGAGGAAACCCACTCAGAACAGAATTACGTAGACATTTCCCGACACGTTCTGTTTCGTTTTTCTTTAACTAGTTTATCAATGTCAGGACATAATGTCTTGGACATTTTTAATCGAAGACTGCATGTTAGACTGTGAACTGACAAGGTACTTCGGGGTTTGGACTTAGCTAATTTCATAACAGAAAACAAAAATTTTTCGCACACATATGTCGAGCCAAACATACACAATGTCCGTGCGGCAAGTGAATACAACCTCGGAAATCTGGTTTTGGGGACATTCTAGTAAAAATCAGTCAATTCTTTCTTGTGTATATATTTGTCCTCCAATAAATGGTCACATTGTAAATTTAACAGTTCCATCAGGTACGTGGGAGCTACATTGCGCCATTTATATAGGCAACTTGGTATTACACGGCTCTTGCCTGACGTCACACGCACTGCAGGCCTCGCTCCCGGCCTAAATATGTCACAACTCTCGAAGCTGTCGTCCTCTGCGTTATAAGATCAAAAATGTTTTTTTTTCATCTGTAAAAAAACCTATTTTTGACTCTTTATATACAATTTTCATTACGCGTTCGCAATGTTTATTTTATAAATTTTTCTTAATGGCATACTTGGAATGTCTTTAAAGACCTTGTAACAGGATTTCTTTGTTGTAGAAATGTTTCCAAAGTTGGAAAGTCACATGTAGCATTACAAATGGTCTCTCACCTCCTTTGCTGTTCGATCGTCGTCTATCAGCCGTCCAGGATATCGTCGACTATCCCACAACTAGTTGTTAATTCTTCTATTGTATCTGCTTAGACATGAGTCATAGATCTCCTATTTTCAAGGGTGGTTACATTTTATTTTCCACAACTTTGATGTTTCAAATGTAATCTAAATTAATTTTCCATCACTTTTAATAAAATGATACTTTCTTAATAAATAGTTTCAGTTAATTACAAAAAAATGCCTACTCCTGCACGTCCACTAGTCACTATAAGACTTTCATCTTATCCGCCTCCTTTTTCCACAAGCAAGATTATTCATTTTCTCTCTACATAGCAACCGTTCATTTCTTTATACTAACGTCACTTGTACCAACCAATATACATATCTTGTTTATTTTCTCTCTCTAGAATTTCACTTCCACATACTTAATATAAATGTTATAACATTTTAAATTTTTTTTTTAAATTCTAAATAACAGTATCAAGTAAACAAACAAAACTCATTTTAGTGCCAAACAAAGACCACTCTTACAACCTTAATACGAATTATTCTGTATAATCTATGTAGGGAAATATGAGAGGAATATTTTTAACGGTGGTGTGATAGGACTAATAACTGAAGACCATGTAAAGAAAATGAAACGTGTAGTGTTTAACATGCGGCACCGCAGTCGGTGATACTTTTTTTTTTTTTTTTTTTGTAATTTACGTCCTCCAACGTTGTCATATCGAACGATGAATGAAATGGGTGAAACGATGCTCAAATGAGCCCAGGGCCCTTAGAGTTACCCCACATTCGTTTTTCAGGATAAGGGAAAACCCTGGGAAAAACCTTATCCAGGCAACTCACCCTGACTGAGATTCGAACTCGGGACCTCTTGAACGCGAGGCAGACATGCTACCATCTACGCTACCGAGGCGGGCTCGGTTATACTGATGATACGTGAAATGAAGATGGGTCACTCCCGGGCTGCCTTGGTGAGAATCGAGCTGTCTAAACATTCAGCCACGGCGCGGCCTCCATGCCAAGATGTGATGATCACTGGGCGAAGAGGAATCACAGCAAATGATGCTTTCTGTTGCCCATACAAACAACTCCTTAGATTTTGAAATATTAAATTCGTATGTGATAGAGTTATGTTTAAGTTGTTATGCAATAAGAGACATTACCAAATTATAATATTGCAGGGTACATCACAATAATGTTTAGATACATGACACACTTACATTGGGAATTTTGTTAAAACTCGAGCACGATAAATCTGTTGCTTAAACTATTCTGAAAAATTGTAAGGTCTTTGAAAGTATATGAAAATTTACAATTTCAGGCCAGACCTTTTATACGTGGCTGCTCAGATTTCTACCCCAAGTTATTTAACTTTAAAACAAGGTGTACTTTTAAATGTAAACTAAAACGGGGGTAAAAAATCCCTCTCTAATTCAGTACGCCTCATTTAATATATGAACACAAAGTCAGGATTTGTAAAATAAACTATGAGTCTTAACATCAATGGAGAGAACCTTTAGTAACCGAGCTGACAATATGGACAAATCAATACATCCTTATTTACAGACAATTGGATTTAGTAGTCTTCAATTTTGAATGCCCCCCCCCCCCGTTTTATGGGGGAATCAATCTTTCAGTGTACACACATACTGAATGAAGTGTATAATTAAGGATGGAGCATAGAAGTTTAAGAGTTCAGCACCAACCATTATTCCCCAATTTCGTCTATCTTCCTCTAACATCTGACTCCCTTTTCATCCAGTCATCCTGCTTCTATTGATATTGTAGTCTGCGGGCACCCTTGAGTATATAAGGAAACAAAAGCAACATATTTTGTCGCCATCGTACTCTTTAGGGAAGGGAAATATGTAAAGACATACCAAGATTAATGTAGATTAATTAATGTTTTAAAATTAATGTAGTTCATATTTAACCAAATTCAGGGACTAGAAGTTATTAGAAATGGACTAAAATGCTCAACAAGTTTCAATGCTGAATTTAAACGGCATGCGTAACTTATAATCAGTTTTCTTTCAGTTACACTGTAAAAGGCATCAACAATTACTACTATGGCTGTAACAATCGCTTGCAATCAACCACAAACTTTGTTTCTCAAAACGTTCAAGTCAATAAAACATCCAAAAGCTACAAAATTAACAGTTTTTTGTAATATTTAATACAAAACTGATTATCTAATAGAATCCTTATTGTTTTTTTCTTTTTTTGTAATTTACGTCCTTTAACTTTTTTTAAGTAATATCGGACGATGACTGGAAAGGTTGAAATTATGCTCAAATGAGTCCAGGGTCCATGGAGCTTAGAGTTATCCGACATTCGTGTTTTTAGGATAAGGGAAAACTCCGGAAAAAGCCTTATCCAGGTAACACTCCCAGACCAAGATTCGAACTCGGGACCTCTTGAACGTGAGGCAGACACGCTACCATCTACGCTATCAAGGCGGGCTCTTATTGTTTAGCAAAAAAACTGTTGAAAAGTCATGGTATGTAAATAAAGCTTTCTTTGCCCGCCTCGATAGCGTAGATGGTAGCGTGTCTGCCTCACGTTCAAGAGGTCCCGAGTTCGAATCTCTGTTAGGGCGAGTTACCTGGATAAGATTTTTTCCGGGATTTTCCCCTATTCTGAAAGACGAATGTCAGGTAACTCTAAGTTCCATGGACCCCGGATTCATTTGAGCAGTATTTCATTCATTGTCCAATATGACTTAACGTTGGAGGACGTAAATTAAAATTAAAAACAAAAATCTTTCTTTTGTTTAGAGTTTTTGTTTACGTCCGTATCAAAGTTATACATATAAATTTAATTATAAATAAGTTCCTAATTAATTAAATAGTAACATAATTTATGCTATGTAATACACGTGGTATCTTAGTTCAAATGCCTTTAAGGGATAAAGCAAGACATGTTAAATCTGAACTGTGAATAAATTTTTTTTAGTAAAGATAATGCAACCTACAGCAGCACGGAACTACATGTCCTGACCGGATATCTAAGGATATAACCAAATATTTTCTAAGGCTGTGTAATGTTTGGTTACATATTGTACATATACACAATTTTGATTGTTCGGATAGACAGCAAATAAGTAGAATGCTGAATAATTAGTCATACTATATATGCTTCTTTAAGATATTTGTCCATATGCGATACCGTCATGAAAGTCCACTGCCAATGAATCTTAACTAATGCAATAATGTGAACATTTTTGTACTAGAGATCATCAGTTGGTTATCTAATAGCAGCTGCAGCTTTCACATTCCATCGTAACTCGCATACAACTATATAGGAAAACTAAGGTTATGAAATTCAGGGGAGGGGTAAATGTATCCGAAACAGACATCTTCACGTGTATGATAAGCATTAGAACTGATAAACTCATATAAGTGCCTAACATATAACAGGAAAAACGTTTACCAAACATACAGTGGAAAGAAGCACAGCAGCAATCAGGTCCATATTCCAGATAAAGAATCTCGAAAAACTGTACCTAATCCTCGTTTCAAACAAACTTACCCCTATGTCTTAACGCTCACGTGACCTAATCACCTCTCATTGGCTGCTGTCGTGGTATAGACTGTTGCGTGGTAAAACTGAGTTCGTTATTTAACTTGGTATATCTTAATATGTTCGAAGAGAATTGTCAAATTTACGTATTCATAACCGTATTAATTAAATATATTACGCCAGTTAACTTATTTGGGATGCATGTTAATTCTTAAAGGAAGTAAGGAGGAGGATCCTTTGCTTCAAACCTACCACTCGGAATAACTGACGATAAGCAGGTGCGTTATCGGTATTGGTGACATATTTGTTTATATGACATTTGCTTTGAACTGGATTTGTCGTACATTGTACCAACTACGGTGCCAAAAGCATCAGCCAATTAGAGTAAAGGGGAATGCAGTAAAACCTGGAGGAATATATCCCAGTGAGGCAAGATTATATGAAAAAAAAAAAAAACTCTTAAAGACCTCTTTCAGACTCTTAGGTATCAAGATCGCACCCATAGCATGCTTACCTAACCAAGACCAATCTGAAGCTGTGAAAACCACGTATATTAAAAGAGCGTGCACCTACTAAGACTGCTGTACACACTTGGAGACACCAACATCTCCATCATGAACTCATGATAAGCAACAACTTAGTCAGCACCCGAGCACACAAAGCGCACATCGGGGAGAGGGAGCAAAAAGCCCCAACAATAGATCTAGACTTTTACCAAACACTCCCACTCACCGCAGAGGAATGCAAAGGGCCAAATTTCGATCTCAGACATGTGTTCACCAGGTCCGTGGCACATGGCTTCCATCATAAGGTTTGCAATTAACGACGATTCCACCAGGCATCGATCCAGTGTTCCTGCAACTTATGTGACATGTACTGCTTACAGTATCATCTATTATATAATACTTGCTTGTCCTGCTAGAACTCACTCATGAACTATTTTGTAATAGTTCACTCTCAGGTAACTGTTGATATAATGCACACACTGTGTTTAATAATAAGTCATAATATATGAACGTAAGATAGTCGAGCTTGTGGTATTATGGATTTTGTTGTTGTAATTTACGTCCTCCAACGTTAAGTCATATCGGACGATGAATGAAATGGGTGAAATGATGCTCAAATAAGTCCGGGGTCCAGAGAGCTTAGAGTTATCCGACATTCGTCTTTAAGGATAAGGGAAAACCCAGGAAAAACCTTACCAGGTAACTCACCCTGGCCGAGATTCCAACTTGGGACCTCTTGAACGTGAGGTAGACACGCTACCATCTATGCTACCGAGGCGGGCAAATATCATGGATGAAGGGGTAAATCTCAAAAGGGCGACACAGAGGTACAAACTACTCTATATTACAGGTTAAACTAGAGGATTATGCATCAAGTATATGCAGTACAACAATTTTTTGAACTGCCAAGCCTAAGATAAAAACGAAAAAAGCTGTTAAATTTTTTAATAGGCTATATCTCTGAAGGGACGATATAATTTAGTTAATTATAATAGCAGCTGATACATAAAAGCGATCTGATTTATTTTCTTTTACTGAGCGAAATGGCTCAAGTGGTAGTGTAAGTAGTGGTAACTATTTCATCGTGAATTAGATCCCTAGCATTGACCTTTACTATCCAAAGCGAAGTTATACCCACAGAATAAAGAAATAAATTAAATTATGGAGAAAGGAGACTACGCATCTATGCCTTTCTGTTACCAAGTTACTTAAGAAAATTATCAGAGATACAGGAATGCAACAACTCAATCAGAATCATCAGCATAGGAAGACATTGACTATATGCAACTCTGCTAGAACATTGAAAAGAAGATTACATTGAAGGAGTCACATCATTGTACCATACGTGTCACTGATTTAAATTTAATCAGTTTCGGTTTCGTTACCTGCTAATAAAACAAGGAACAACGATATAATGTCGAGTTATATGCAACTTTCTGCTTTTTTTTGTAGTTTACTAGTTAAAATGTAAATTATGTACAAATCGGGGTATATATCGGAATATATCTTAGATTGTTGTATAAATGTCTTTTTCCCATGGAATGCCTAAAATTTAGAGTATAATGAAAATCTTTACTTAAATGAAAATAAGTCGCTCAGTAATTTCATCAGCTTTTTTCTCAGTAATGTTGCATCAGATTTAATCTGAAGGTTGGCAGACTTTTTACTTCAAAATTAGAGCAATTGCTTTAACTCACTATGCGTGCAGCCGGCGTTTATTTGTCGTATCACATGTTACACAAGGGGTTTACAAATATGAGAACGCCATTAGTCCCTCCGCACTTCCCATATCCCATTTCATTGTCGCCTCTCCCTCACATCTGTGGACCTATCTCAATCGACTCGGTGCATGAGACCAGTTCTTTTCTGTATTCCTCGCACGTTCTTTTTGTTCAGAAGTCTCTGAAAACAATAAAACTGCTAGTATATGCTTGGCTGAGATGGCGCTATATTGAATTTATTGTTTAATACTTAGTTTATTATTACTGTTTGTTTAGAGGAAACACGCTTCAGAACTAAACTAAGTTACACATCGAAGGTAAGAACAATGTAACCGCAGTATCAGGCAGCGATTAGGAGGCGGCGAATTAATCGAAATCAGATAATTAAAGAAAAAGAATTAATAAAAATGCTTTGCTAAACTAATATAAAAATCTTCTTATAATAATATGAAATTAGAAAGGGTAGAGTAATGATTAAAATAGCGGTTGACTTAAAGAATAAGAAGGAAAGAATACAATTTAATATAACATATATACGAGCATCCAGGCAAGAAAGATAAACATTCTCGTAAAAATCTGTACACGTCGGAGAGACAGGAAAGGAGGACTGTTATCTTCTTTGTGCTAGTAAAAGTTAAATGTCTGAGAACTATTGTATACTTTCAGCCAGGAATATTTTGGGACAAAGGGTTTTCAAAAGGCAGTTGAGCATGAACGCTAAAGAGATTTACTTCGCTGATTTGATAACGATGTATACCGTTACAAACAACTCAGGGTAGGCGTTCCCCAACTCAGGGTGGGCGGAACGTCATTGAGTTAGATGAGTTTTGCAAACCAATGCGAAAATTCGAAATAAATAAGAAACCAATAATAATGTAACATTTGAGAAGGGTGATCTAGTTTGGTCATGTGATAAAGTTAGAAAGGGGATCAGAATAAGGTTCGAACTGAATCGTGAAGTAAGAAAAATTTACTTAAAAGGAAAGAGGTGTTCATGCGCGTTTAGAAGAGAAGCGAAGATTTATAAGTCTGAAATGTAGGGAAATTAAGAATAGCGCAACCAGCGTAAGTGGAAGCAGCATTAGAAGTTTATTAGAGCAAATTAGTCGCCGTATAAAGAAGAAATATAAACTACGCGGAAGTAACTTTAAACAAGTAATCCAGGGTTTCAAGTAAAATTGAATTTATGTTAGGAATTTTACTAACAGGTGGTCACCGATCCAAGTCGATAAGCAAACTTAGTAGGAATTAAACCAAATAATTCTGCAACAAACAAAGTGTTATTAATACGACTGAGTAGCCAACAACCACCAAAATCCATTTCCTATAACCATTCACCTGAGGATAAGAGAACTCATAGCTCCAATTAGAACCCAATCAATTTAACACTGGTATGCGGGTTTGCCGCAACAACATAAGTGAAATGCACACAACTGAAGGTTCTGTGATCATTTACATGCAACTCGAGGCAGATGGAGTCTGCTGGAAATAGAATTAAGTAGCTTGGAGTCGCATTCTTTCTATTTATTTAGAACACAGCATGACATGTTTAGGAGTCGGACCGTAGTACTTGCAGCTTGTATTCTGTCCATTGTCATTTGAACGCCTATTCCGGTTTTCTCTTCCTATCCGTGACTGCTGTGCCTGAGATGATTCTTAATGAATGACTCTTAACATTGTGGTGGGTTAACTTAGGAACAATGAGGAAATTACACGTTCCCATTCTTCACGCATGAGTGGCTAACAAAACAAAAAATGAAGCATTTATTTGGTCACGTGATAGTGCGCAAAATAAATCATTTACAATGATGGGCGGATCCATACGGAAAGAAAAATGTGCTTCGTTACTCTTATTTTATGGATGAACATTTTTAAGAAATAGAATTCTTAATAACAAGCGACCGATATGTTATAAATGAAGTTAGAAACCAAGTCAAAAAGCAGCTAGAATATCTGGATGCTACGTGACATAATCTGGAAAAAACAGATGTCTTAACACGAAAGTAAAATAAAAATATATAAAACAGTAGTTAGGCCAATAATAATTATGGAACGGAAACTAGAGCAGAAAATAGCAAACCTTAATAGCTAATGAGAACAGCAGAAAAGAATACCCTAAGAACAAAACTAGGAAAAACAAAACTAGATAAAGTAAGAAATGAAATAAGAAAGCCAGAATGTGACTTAATGGATGTAGTAAAATTTACAAAATTGAGAAGGCGGGAGTGGAATCTACGAGGGCTGTTCAATAAAGAATGATCACATTTTTTTGCAACGTACCTTTATTCATCCTCATAATTTTGATGGTACGTCTCAAAATAATCTCCCCTGAATGCAATGCACTTGTCCCAGCGTTTCTGCCAGTCTTCAAAAAGATGCTGGAAACAATTTTTGAGAGATCCTTCAAAATCGCTTCCGCAGCCTTCACCAATGCTTCTGATGATGGATAATGCCTCCCACGAAGGCGTTTCTTCAACTTAGGGAATAGAAAAAAGTCACATGGGGCTAAATCCGGACTATAGGGAGGGTGAAGGATGCACTTTATGTCGATTTTTGCAAGATATTCAGCAACAACATTGGCAATATGCGGCCACGCATTATCATGGTGCAGCAT
This sequence comes from Mantis religiosa, assembly GCA_030765055.1. Taxonomy (NCBI): domain Eukaryota; kingdom Metazoa; phylum Arthropoda; class Insecta; order Mantodea; family Mantidae; genus Mantis; species Mantis religiosa. Next base: position 144,371,871 of record CM060952.1, on the reverse strand, counting down.
CCAGCCTGCTTCACGGAAATGTGGTCTTTTGCGCCTGATATGTACTTGTAATGTTTTCAGGACTTCCCTGTAGTATTGTACAGTTACTGATGTGTGTGCAGGCACAACATGCTGATAAACCATTCCATGGATATCAAAGAATGAGATGACCATAACTTTCCCAGCAGAAGCAACCACTTTTGCTTTTTTGGGTGTTGGTGATGAAGGAGATTTCCACAATGAGCTTTGCTGTTTGCTCTCAGGATCAAAATGATGTAGCCAAATTTCATCAGCAGTGTCTACGTTTAAAAGAAACTCCGGATCTTCCTCTAACATCAACTTTAACTGCTTGTTACCCCCATTGCAGCGGTAAGCGATACTGAACATGTCTGAACTTGCCTGGTTCTTACAGGCGGGAATCAGGAGTACCAACAATGAAACTACTACTGCGTGCTTGTTTCACATTAAGCTAACAGAATATAATAAGGTTGAATTTTAGTGCGAAAAATTATGACCGTAAAAAATTATGGACATTATTTATTGAACAGCCCTGGTACATGTAGAATGAGCGGGAAGATACAAACTAACAAGCACAGCAAGAGATCTAATACTCCAAGGAAAGAGAGGAATAGGTCGTCCAAAGAAAACATGGAAAGAAGGATGTTTACCATTCTCTTCAGATTCGACGTGAAGACAAACAAGCGCAAGCTGTAACGTTGTTTAGGTCTGAACTCCAGAAAATATAAAATTGTTTCGAAATTGGTTTGGAAATTTGGGGGTTTGATTAAAATAATATAAATTATATGGAAAAATGAAAAAAATTAAGGAAATTTAGTGGGTCATGTAATGACGTAATACGTGAAATTTACCAACCATAAAGTAAACAATATATATATTGGTTGGTACTAGTGACGTTAGTATAAAGAAATGAACGGTTGCTCTGGAAAGAAAAAATCAACAATCTTTCTTGTGGAAAAAGGACGCGGATAAGATGAAAGTTTTATAGTGACGAGTGGGCGAGTAGGAGAGTGATCTAAAAGAAAAGATATTGTGTAATAATATATATTCAGTGTTCTGAGAAAAAAATTCAATAATCTTGATGGAGAAGTTTGGAGAGAAGTCATATTTCGATCAACGTACTCAGGACTGAGCAGACGTTTCTTTTTTTAATCCATCAATATGATCTTTTAAAGATTTAAGTTATATTTGAGATTAGTAGTGGTTAAATGATTCATATTGTATTGTGAAGTATCATTTTATTAAAAATGGTGGGAAATTAATTTAGATTACATTTGGAAACATCGAAGTTGTGAAAAATAAACTTAAATTACATATTAGGAAATCTAACTTATTCAAATTTTAATTCTTTCACTCGTAACCAGCGTTGAAAAGAAGAAATCTTATGACTCGCATTTAAGCAGATACAATGGAGGAGTTAACGGCTAGTTGTGAAATAGTCGACGATATCCTGGACGGCTGATAGAAAGACGACGCTCGGAAGCAAAGGAGGTGAGAGACCATTTCGTCATGCTACATATGGCTTCCCAACTTTGGAAACACCACTACAACGAAGAAATTTTGTTCCAAAGCTTAGACAAAAAGTAGAAGAAGGAATTCTTAAGTTCTCTAAAATTCCTACTTGAGTTCAGATTTTCATGTAAGTATGTAGTTTTAGGTTATTTTCCGAAATACACATACGATAAACAGGTTTTCAAAATCAGTACCGAAAATAATAGCTAAAGGGCATAAACCACGAACTTGCAAAGAGGAATCGGATTGTAATTCCTACAGGGTAGTCCTCTTAAACCGAAGATTTTTCCAGGTTCCCTCCAGTCCTATTTAATCATCTAAATGCTCAGAAGGTATCCTGAACTTGCGACTGGACTATCTCCGTATCAAATGTCCTTTCCCAATTATTTAATTTCATATCATCGGTGTTCACCATCTACCGTATGTTAAGAATAGCTGTTAAATACAAGTATATTAACAACTTAATAGTTTTCTTATTTCTGCAGCTCTGTTTCTACAGAAAAACAGTTCAATTGGAAGTGTCTCAGTTGTAGTCATACTCGTACTGGTTACGTGTTCTATTGTTGCGTAAACTGCAAATTCATCAGTGCTAAATGGTAGCTCTGGTAGCTTCTGTTTCTGAGATGGTTTCGAAGAATAACTGGGAAGACAAAACGCTTAGAACAGACAGAAATGTGAAGCTACCAGATCACACGGTATCAGAAATTATTTACATATCGTCCTGCTATAGTAGAACAAATTGCTGTGGGTATTATTCCATTTAAATGTTTCATTATCTGACTTGATTATAAATAAGGTATACATTTTAGTTAATTGATGGAAATTAATCATTCTTCACACTAGCCGTATATAGGTTAAGGTTTTTGATGGATAGAGCCAACATGAAAAATTCAATGCTATGACCGGGATTTGAATCACGGATCTCCTGGTTTCCGTCCAGTCACTCTAAGCCATTGAGCTACCATGGTCAACGTGCCGTCCTGATATTAAATTCTCCATTTGACTCGTATATTTCCCCGGTAGACCACTAGGGGCTCTCGCATCCGAGATACACTGTTTGTGGCGACTTACTATCGTAAGTACTTGAGTCCCAGGCTTCATCATTTAACTCTTATTATTTTAGTTAAATGATGGAAATTAAACATTCTTCGCGGAAACCAGGAGATCCGTGGTTCAAATCCCGGCCATAGCATTGAATTTTTTATGTTGGCTCTATCCATCAAATTATACATTACTTAACGTTGTCAACAAAATATTTTTGTCACTCAGCTGCTCCGTCTAGGACAAGTTTTGTATGTTGAAAGCAAGTGAGCATACGAAAGTCTTAAGTATACAATACATATTTGAAGTTGGTTTACAAAATTTCAGAAATAAATTTTTTAGCCTCGTAGTGCAACATGTCAGACAACTTCACAATGCCTTTGTTGACCTATATACCCACCTGCCCTCAGTTGAAAGCAGTACTTACTCGCATTTCTAGTAAATGAGATGATTTCATGCTAAACTGTAATTTCTGTCAACCTGAAACAATTAGGATTCCTTATTTCCTTGTGTGATTCCAAGACAGTCTTCCTCGTTTGCTGGCATTGGAAAATACGAAGAGCCACTTCAGCTCAACTGATGATAATAACAATATTATTCAATGGGACAGAGACCAGGAAGTAATAGAATGTACACGGTGTGATAAGCAGATAATAAATCCGATTACCATAATGAGCGAAGAGTAATTGCTCCAGTAATCGTGTGTTAATGTCTATTTGGAATATGAGCATGTAATAAAATTACAATTCATCGCTGCCAAATTCGGCCTTGAATTAATTACCCCAGATTATAATGACTGTCTTATTCAGAAGAGAGCCCCTCACATATGATTTTATATTCTTTAACGTGACGATGAATAAATGAAATTTAGCTGAGGTCTATAAGACCTAATACATTCGACTTCTCAAGAAGAAAACCCTTTCCTAGGTAACGCACCCTAATCGAAAATCAAACATTTGGGAAATGCGATAGACACATTATTACCTATTACAAAACCACGGAATGAGATCTACTCTTTATGTTACACAAAGAAACAGTTCAATGAACTGCTATAAAACCTAACAATAACTCACCAAACGCTAAACTCCACCTCAAAATAAAAGTTAATAGTAATGCGATAGGTAAATTATCTGCCCCAAGGAGAGACTTCGCTGGAGTACGAAATAAAAACCCTGAAATATATAGCCTAATAAAGTTTTTTTATCAGCAAATTTTCATGACGAATGTCGGGTAACTCTAAGCTCCATGGACCCCGGGCTCATTTGAGCACCATTTCACCCATTCCATTCATCGTCTGATATGACGTAATGATGGAGGACGTAAATTAAAAAAAAATAGAGCAAATTTTCAGATACTTAAAAGACGCAAGTTTCGTAACTCCTAACCAGTTCTGCTGGGTCAACCTGCCTGGCTGAGGTTTACATTTGGTGTCATTTGCCAGTCTTTAAGGTGAATTTCTGTAATAGCAGTACTTTACGCCTCCGCTATCATATCATAATTTAATTCATCGTATGTGATACGTTTGATTAAAGTGCATTACAGTTACTGACAGCTGCACTCTTTCTAAGGGGTCAAGTCGTGTCTTAGTGGCTATACTGTTTGGTTCTCACCAAGAAGGCTCCGGTTCGATCCCAGGCGACCACAAAGTGAGATTAGTGATGGACAATACGGCGCTGGGGCGGGCTTTTTCCGGGATCTCCAAATCTCCCCGCCATGTCATTCCACCGATGCTCCATCTTCAAATCATGTATCATCAGTGTCACCGCCTACGGTGCCGTATGTAGTACACACACATCTTTCTAAACTGTGACTTGGGTTTCGAGGTCAGCTATCTACGGTACAATCTATATTTCTCAAATGGATTTGGCTTAGGGATTTCGATCTTGATCGTAGCTCTTGCAAGGAATTTCACAACAGGAGAAGTCGGCAACTTAAAAGAGATCGAAAGGCTAGACCTCAAAGTATAATCAAATCGTCGAGCATAAAGTCCACCGTTGAAAACTCAAATGCTCTAAATCGGCTCTAAATATCGCTTTGGACCAAAACTGTTTAATTTTCTGAGCTCTTCATCCTAATCAGATAATGTTTTAAATAAACGAATATACTATACTGAATAAATACTAAATAAAATAAATATAAATATAATTTAAATATGTCCTGAATAAATATGCAGTGAATAAAATAGGAGCTTAAAGCTTTGCATATTTTCTATTTAAAATTGTGCTGATGATGATAATGATGATGATGATAGTTGGCACCACAGGCCATGTAGGCCCTTGGTCTCCCTTACCTCCCTCTTCCATTCTACTCGGTCCTCTGCGTTTCTTCTCCAGCCTTTAACGCCCAACTTTCTCAAGTCATCTTATACATCATTTACCCATCTTTTCCTGGGTCTTCCTCTTCTCCTTCTGCCATCAAGCCTTCCTATGAATATCTTCTTAACTACACTGGTTTCCGGCATTCTCTGCACATGGCCAATCCACCTTATTCTTCCTTGTTTAATTTTTACTACTATATTTAGTTGTCCAAATAGACAGTGTAACTCCAAGTTAGTCCGTATTCTCTATCCGTCCAAGTCCCTTATCACTCCAAATTTATTTCTCAAAATCTTCCTTTCCCATCGTAATAACCACTGTTCTTCTCTCATTGTCAACACCCAACTTTCTGAACCATACATATTACTGGTCCCAGTACAGGTGTATATACTTTAATGACGTTCCTTGATTTAAACATATTGTGACTTTGTACGTTCGTAAAATTAAAAGTCCAATTTTCAGAAATTAAAAAAAAATGCTTTTTATTTCCGGAGAAAGGCAGTTTGTACACCCTTGGCAGCAGAATGACGTAACATATACAAAACAATCTCTAGTGACTTCTCTGCACTCGTAAATAAACAAAAGAGTTCACTTTCAGGTCACAGCTGCACGCACACAATTATCGAGTCCAATTACGACTGTCCCGATAAACTAACCACGGCTTCTTTTACATCTCCGCTCACTGTCTCAGAAATCAATGGAATGTTCTGAAACAAAAAAGACGGTACCAGACGAAACACGAACCTTCCAGCCCGCTAACTTTATCTGTTTCGGCAAGCCTTTTATCTCCACGTTGCACTATCTGTTCCTTCTATTCCTTCTCATGTATTTTAACTGTAGGTTCTCTTCTTCTTGCATCCTCATCACCTGCCATCTTCATATCTTTGGTTTTACTAACATTCACTACCAACCCTAGATCCTGTGCTTTCTCTTCCAACACTAATAACTTTCCTCAAGAGCTCTTATATTCCTTGTGAGAATTACCACATCGTCAGCATGCCACTATTTGTACTGATCTGGAAAGTATGGTCCCTCCAGCTGACATAATTTATAAATCATTTAGATTTTTCTCTCTCTATTACATGTACGGAACCTAAACCACGCGTTTAATTCAATTTTATGTTTAACTCTTATACTATTTATGAAAATGGGGCAGCTGTTAATTTCTGAAATGTGTATTTTAATAGAAATTATACAAAAGAAAGTTGGAGGAAAGGAGCAATTTAAGCGGATGACGAGATGCATCGTCGCAGGTTCTGCTGGAGCAAAATAAAGAAAACATTTTAAGCAATCTGGCTCTTGCAAACTGCTTTAATGACCTTCATCTCTTAGAAAAAAAAACTACAGAGTAACAAATCCAGATGTTCCCTCAGCCAGCCTTGTAACGTGGAAGTGTTTAGAGTTATAAGGTCATTTACATAAAAGAAATACTCTTTGAGGAACTGTCAACCAACACTGCATTGAATGAATTGTCACCACAAATTTTTGTCACTACATTTATGTGCATAAAAATGCAGGTGCTCATTGTTCAAAATTATACTCGCGTGTTATTGCCAGATTAGCTCCAGTCCCTTGATTTTGTTATCCATTTCTTGCATTCTGTAAGAAACTTATAGTTACATAGCGTCTGCATAAAAATGCAGGTGCTCATTGTTCAAAATTATACTCGCGTGTTATTGCCAGATTAGCTCCAGTTCCTTGATTTTGTTATCCATTTCTTGCATTCTGTAAGAAACTTATAGTAACATAGCGTCTGCATAAAAATGCAGGTGCTCATTGTTCAAAATTATACTCGCGTGTTATTGCCAGATTAGCTCCAGTTCCTTGATTTTGTTATCCATTTCTTGCATTCTGTAAGAAACTTATAGTTACATAGCGTCTGCATAAAAATGCAGGTGCTCATTGTTCAAAATTATACTCGCGTGTTATTGCCAGATTAGCTCCAGTTCCTTGATTTTGTTATCCATTTCTTGCATTCTGTAAGAAACTTATAGTTACATAGCGTCTGCATAAAAATGCAGGTGCTCATTGTTCAAAATTATACTCGCGTGTTATTGCCAGATTAGCTCCAGTTCCTTGATTTTGTTATCCATTTCTTGCATTCTGTAAGAAACTTATAGTTACAAAGCGTCTGCATAAAAATGCAGGTGCTCATTGTTCAAAATTATACTCGCGTGTTATTGCCAGATTAGCTCCAGTTCCTTGATTTTGTTATCCATTTCTTGCATTCTGTAAGAAACTTATAGTTACATAGCGTCTGCATAAAAATGCAGGTGCTCATTGTTCAAAATTATACTCGCGTGTTATTGCCAGATTAGCTCCAGTTCCTTGATTTTGTTATCCATTTCTTGCATTCTGTAAGAAACTTATAGTTACATAGCGTCTGCATAAAAATGCAGGTGCTCATTGTTCAAAATTATACTCGCGTGTTATTGCCAGATTAGCTCCAGTTCCTTGATTTTGTTATCCATTTCTTGCATTCTGTAAGAAACTTATAGTTACATAGCGTCCGCATAAAAATGCAGGTGCTCATTGTTCAAAATTATACTCGCGTGTTATTGCCAGATTAGCTCCAGTTCCTTGATTTTGTTATCCATTTCTTGCATTCTGTAAGAAACTTATAGTTACATAGCGTCATATAATACATCAATACAGGCAGTGAAGTCCGCAGCGCGCTCTTTTAGCTTTGTGTAATGTGTCTGCCTCCTATTCCGTAGGTCCCGAATTTGAATCTCGGTCATCTCAGAGTTATTGGTGCTTTCCCTTATCCTGTACAATGAATGTGAGGTACTACAAAGCAAAGAGTGGAAGCTTATCGGGATTGTGTAACAAAGGAATTTTTACGTGAGCCTATCGCACATACACCGCAAGTCAGTGTATGTACACTAAGTTCAGGTGTAATCGCAGCAACGTGTCATACATCGTCAGGCGCGAGAAATCATATATAACGAGATTGAATGTTGTGACAAGGAGAAAGGAGAGGGAATCAAAATCCCTTAATGTCAAGCGAAAATTGGGCGACTGCAATGATTATTACTTTTGTGTATCTAATAATTAATTGTCTAATCTTTCATATGAGACTCACAGCTGTTAAGTACTTCATTTACTGTTCTCTAGGTTACTAATATTTTGCTCTTCTATAAACAAGATAACGGGCGCATTCAGCGCTCTGTTACTGAAGGTCAATACGACTCAACGCTCTGTCATATAGTATATCTACTTACACAACCTGGCCATGGATGGTAAAGGATTAGGATGCCAAGTGACCAGGTCGGACCTCATGGGCTAATAATTCAGAGGTAGGCATACCCAAGAGTGGTTGGGGTTTCTGTATAAAGGTTAGATGTACATTACAAACTACTGAAACTACAATTTTAGACATGAAAGTTTTACTACAATAATAGGAAATGCACAGATGGGCACATAGCCGTTACCTTATGTAAAGCGGACCTAGGTTCATTCCATTTCATTCATTGTCGGATGTGGCTTTCGTTGGAGGAAGTTAACTAAAAAATGCAGATGAAAACTAACAGAAAATAATATCAGTCCATAGAAGTAATAAAATAAATTACATTGGACAAAATTTTGATTTTTTCTGAATTTATAAGTTATTTATGCGCAGAGGATCTACCTAAAAGTCCGAAGACCCTGGCCTCCTTCTACCCGAGAGCGATGGATAACTCCGGGGGTCTTTCCATAAGGCAATATCTGATTTCTTAAAAAGCCCTCCCCCCATCGACAACAACGTCAAGACGGGATGGAAGTGGATACGTCCCTTACGCGCGTCAACCCCACAGGAAACACAATCGAAAAACCTTGGTGGGACCGCCTGGTGATCTAGCACACCTTTTACTAGCTCTCCGGGACTTATGAGGCAACCCTCTACCACCTCCGGGCGGCCGTTACCTGGCCGGAGGTACCCGATTTCCCGTGGGTGTCGGGAACACACTGTCCCCTTGAGTCCAACCCAATCCGAACAACTCCCCGACGGGAGGGGCTCGGCAGTTCGGCCCGAGGTTCCTCTAGCATAGCCAATTTAAGTTAATAATGAAACATAAGAAAGCACCAAATCGTGTTTATAAAGATTTACTTTGTGTATGTTCATGTTGCTAATTCACTCAAGAAGCAGAAATTCATGGGGATCATTCATAATAGACACTTAAAGTAACAACGTTTGGAGTATGTCATATAAATGAATGATGAACAACATTTAAAAAAAGATATCATTTATAAAGTTAATAAAGGAAATGGTAAATTCACCAACAATGGGAAAGAATAGGTAACGCTTTTATTATATTAATTACTATCTAGGATAATATTCAGCTAAATAAGGGTGTATTATTATTAAAAGAAAGAAATGATAAATAATGCAATAACAAAAGGACAAATTACCCTTTTGATAAAAGGACAAGGATAAATCACAATCAAAACGTTACAGAGCAAATGTGCCTTCTTAATACCACGAGGGAACCATTAATTTATAAAAGTTTAATGTAATGTTGAGATCATTATAGAATATTTTAGAAAGGAGAGATCAACAGAGGATGCAATTAACGAACATATAGCTATTAACAATAGAAGAATCAAAGGCAAAATATGCCGTCAATATCCTAATTGAACTGAGGGGGATGGCTCAGACGGTTTCGTCTGTGGCCCGCATTCGGGAGGCTCGGGTTCGATTCCTGTGGCTGACTTACCTGACCCATGAGCTTTATCGGGGGTTTTCTCTGGTCACCAGCGAATGCTGGGTAGGTTAATTATATCTCTCAAATTTCCAGGTCCCTCCATTTCATCTCCATTATCATTTCACATCTCTCGTCTTGTGGTCTCTTTCAGGGTAGAAGTGTTGACGGGTGTGTCGGTGTTGCCTCGCAGGATGATATGCTTCTGGTAAACACTTCCTCCTTTGAGAGGACGGTTTCCGGTCTCCGGGTCGACCTGGTAGGCTGTTTCCGGACCACGGCTGGTGGGATGTCGGGGGAGTTTCCAAATGATAAATAGCTGGGACCCTGCTCTCTGCACTATGCAGACTCCGTAGGTCGGCTGCCCTCTCTCTCATATTAACATTAACCTCATATTACTAATTTCATAAGGTATGACTACTATATGACTGCACAGTAGGTACATGGGCACGGGTAAATAAAATTACTAAACATTCATTCGAGATAGGTCTCGCCAGGGACCCTGGGTAAGCCAGAAGTTTAAAAAAAATCTTCCTTCCCTCAAAGAAATACTTCAGGTAACTTCTGGCGCCAAGGACTCATTTATACTCATTTCTTTAATTCCTTGAAGTATGCCAGGATTAATGGAGGATGTGGTTTGTACTGTAACCACACATTACTAGGAGAATACGGCTCCAAATTACTTTTTTACCATGTTAGACTGCATAGACATGAACTTCTATGGCGGAAGTTCATCGTGAATGCTTTCCTGTTTTATTTCGCGACAATGACTCATGTGACCTTGCAGTTATGAAATGTCAAACTTGCCACATCTGTACGCACACATGTTTTGCTTCTTTTGGTGTCTTTTCTTTTTCTTGTATTATTAGTACGCTATTTCTAATTTAAAATACATTGGAGACAAAATTATATCCCAAAATTATTACGTTTTGTTTAAGGTAAAGAATACTAATTAAATAACTTGTGTTTGAGTTCACCATGCAGTTCAACATTTGGTTCTTAGGCTGTCATATGGAATGCTGGGTTGGAATTTCTAAGAAGGCCACTTTGCTCCCTCTGGTTTCATTCACTTCATGATGTAGGTATCTCAGGAGCATATGGCAAGAGATTCGCGTACGGATATTTCTGACAGTTATGATCTTCGCTTTAGAGCAGTCCTAAATGCTATGGGAACACTGAAAATGTTACTGACCTGAGACATATTTCGCCGTGGGCTAATTGCGGCTTGTTGCAAAACTCTCGTTATCTCTCTTTCGGAGGTTCGTTCAGGTAATTGCTGGTAAATTTATAGTATAGCTATTTATAATAACAACCGTCACCTTCCATACATTTGCAGGTGTATTATATCTCACTGAATGCACGGATGGTAAACTGTCACCTTCTCTTTGCTCGCCATTGTTATCTGCTGAAGTTATTTTCCATGAAAACTGTGGGATCCAATACCAATCCTCGTCCTGTTTTTCTGTCGATGGCCAGAATGTCCGCTCTACGGTTGCCTTCATCCTCGGGTATACAATGGGCCTCCCTATAGAACTCTCTCTTGACTGTAAATATTAATCAGCAAACCTGGTAGTGAAGGATATTTCTTAGCAAACCTGAAACAGTAGTTTCAAGCCCCAAAATACTGTTATTTTATATTTGTTATTTTCTAATTTATTTTAAAAAACTATAAAAAGAAATCTGCATAAATAGTTGAAAGTGATAGCGAAGTGAATGAGATTATGTAACGAGTGAAAGAATAAAGTGTGATAGAGTGAGTTAAGAGAAGGAGAGAATTGCCACAGGATAATTTGCAAAAGGCGTGATGTTGAATGATTAATTATTCTCATCTTTGGTGACGATCTGGTAGAATTCTTGTAGATGCCTCGGCGCTCTGGAGCAACGAGTCTCACCTCGGGTCGTAGTATCGGAGTGAAAGTATTTTATGCTGCAATTATTGGAAAATAAACAACAATTCTTCTCCTTTAAATATTGTGGGATTTATTCCACGAGACCATTAATAAATATTGTTACAATTTTAAATGCCGTAGATTCTGTCCCTTCACAAAATGATTACTGTTGCATCGTTGAGCTCTAAGTTCTGCAAACTTGCAGAGCGACACCAAAGAAAACACGTCTTACTTACTTTGCAGAATGACGCTAGACTATCTGAATATTCTGGATTCTCTACGCACGATGTTTCTAGAACAACTAAATTACTTCTATTCTATTGGTCCACGTCACCACATTACGTAAATTACATTATTGTAATTACCAATAGCAACACAATTATGTAAGTTGCATCATTTCGATGCCTACCCAATTTTACATTTCCTATTTTGTACAAATCACCTTTTCCAGAACAATTTAGAACAAATTCTTAAATATTTGAAAAATATGAAATAACCTCACAGAATCAATCATGTTAATTTGCTTTAACGATGTTATTAGAGGTTTAAAATTATTTTAAGTTATAATTTAGTATTGGATTGTTTAAATTGTTTTAAAAAAGCTATTATAAAAATAACCAAATGTGGTATGATTGTATTGGTCGTTAGGAATGACGTGTCCAGTAAGAAAATGTTTAATTGCCTTAGCGACTCTAAAAAGCAATAAACTTCGTTTAGTAAGAGGAAAGGGTTACTTAATGTGGGGAGACGATAGAGAACAGATCTGAGTGAATACGACGAAAGTTTGTACATTATGAATGGATTGTAAAATAGATTTCATACAATATTGTTTAATGAAAAGACGTGGATAAAATTATATTTTAATCTATGAATATTATAAATTCATCATACAGTATTAAAGGATTGGATTATTTGAATTTAAAAGAAGATAAATTAATTCTTAATTGATTGGATAATTAAGTCCCTTAGAAGTTTGCCCGAGACCACACTTGAGGTAAATTACGGGGGCTGTTCAATAAAGAATAATCACATTTTTTTTGACAACGTACCTTTACTCATCCACATAATTTTGATGATCCTTCTCAAAATAGTCTCCCCTGAATGCGATGCACCTGTCCCAGTGTTTCCGCTAGTCTTCAAAGACATGCTGGAAACCATTTTTGAGACATCCTTCAAAATCGCCTCCGCAGCCTTCACTACTGCTTCTGATGATGGATAATGCCTTCCACGAAGGCGTTTCTTCAAGTTAGGGAATAGAAAAAAGTCACATGGGCTAAATCCGGACTATAGGGAGGGTGAGTGATGTACTTCACGTTGATTTTTGCAAGATAATTCAGCAACAACATTGGCAATATGCGGCCCCGCATTATCGTGGTGCAGCATCCAGCCTGCTTCATGGAAATGTTGACTTTTGTGTCTGATATGGACTTGCAATACTTTCAGGACATCCCTGTAGTATTGTCCAGTTACTGATGTGTGTGCAGGTACAACATGCTGATCAACCATTCCATGAATATCAAAGAATGAGGTGACCATAACTTTCCCAGCAGAAGCAACCACTTTTGCTTTTTGGGGGTTGGTGATGAAGATTTCCACACTGAGCTTTGCTGTTTGCTCTCAGGATCAAAATGATGTAGCCAAGTTTCATCAGCAGTGATTACGTTTGGAAGAACCTTTGTTTACTGTATTATTGTTGTAAATCTAGTATATGTAATTTGATCTGTATTCTTAACTCTGCCACCGGGTAGTACCCAATTGCAGTTAATAAATACATACATACATACATCTTCCAATAACATCAACTTTAACTGCATGCAGACCTACATGCGAATGTACTTTTGTTCGGGAATCAACAGTCTTGGAACCCATCGCGCACAAACACGTCTCATGTGTAATGTTTCTGTCACCAATGAAATGTTGAGTATTTCAGAAAGTGGTCTTAAGGTAATTTGTCGATCATCTCTCACAATGGGAGCAGCAGTGTTGATGTTTTCTTCCGTAAGAGCAGTAACTGGAGCACCTGGTCCACCTTCCTTTGAAATTGATTGTCTCCGCTCTTTAAACATTTTAAACCACCTTCGAGCTGTGCTGTAGGGAAGAATAGACTCTTCATAGGCCTCCTGTAACATTGTACAGGCCTAACTGAAGATCTATTGAGACGAAATCAGAATTTCAAAGTCGCATATTGTTCCTCGCGTGTTACCTCCATTGCAACGGTAGGCGATACTGAACATGTCTGAACTTGCCTGGTTATCACAGGTGGGAACCAGAAGTAACAACAATGAAACTACTACGGCGTGTTTGTTTCACATTGAGCTAACAGACTATAATAAGATTAAATTTTAGTGCGAAAAATTATGACCGTAAAAAATTATGATCATTTTTTATTGAACAGCCCTCGTATTTCCATCGACTGTAGCAGCTACGGGTAGCATCGGGAGAGATTGTTACATTATAAAATACCGGAGCTGAACGTTTTCTCATCCCGGGGCATCAAGTTCATCGAGCCTACTAGGAGGAAGATCCCCATTTGTTTAATAAAGTAGTTAGCACCATGCTTTATATAACCGTAAGCGCACCTTTTTATAGGATATTTTCTTATAGATTTATTATGGAAGAAGATAGCTTAGTTTTGAATGCATAAGTAGCTTAAGAAGCAACCCAGTTAAAGCTGTGGTAGCTAGGTCAGAAGAGACACTACAGGCATCAGGTCCCCCGAGTGGCTTGCGGGTATTCCAGATAACACCGGAGCAAATCCTAACAGCAGCAAAGTCTACGCTCCACTATAATCTCCGCTTAGAGATGATTGGCCCCTAAGTTTTTACAACACCAAATCAAAACGCACTATTTCAAACAGGGTGTTGTGGTTCTGCATTCTGATACTTAGGCCTCAGTGGCTAAGCGTGCAATGAAGCGCTGGAAGCACCGCTTCCCCAAGAATTTCAGGAGAAAGAGAAGAATAACACAAAATGCATGCCAAACAATATTTTATTTGCTCTGGATACATTTTTAAAATGTATCACCAAACATCCGGGTGCTGAGGACAATTGGACAGCTGTTCGAGTTCCTCGAGCTCATTCAATACTGAATATTTCTGTACTTACGCATTCGCAACCTTGAATATCACGCTTCGTAGTTTTCCGGAAGCAATCGCGACTCTTCTATAGTTAGGAAGCACTGACAGATTTTGTCATCTGAAGTCTCTATAATGTGCGAAGAAAAGGTTTTCTTTTGTTTTGTTTTATGTGGAGCTTTTGAGTACAACTCTTAAGTATATTTCAATAGTATCACCAAGGGTATATTACTTAGACTGGTATTCAGAGATGATAAATAGGAAATTCTTGTGAAGTTTTAAACTATTAGCAAAAATGTGAATTGCATACATTCTCCATGTTAGATTAGCAATTCACGCGGCGTGGGCCAGCTCTTGGAAATTTTGGAACGTCTGAATGGAGAGGGGAAGCAAGAATATGTGTGCTTGTAGTGTGAGCAGTCTTGCAATGCAAGAAGAGCTTATTTGAGGCTGTATAGTAGAAAGAGTGCTGAAAAGTAGCTTTAGTTCTTTGAGTTATGAGGAAGAACTAAATATAATTAAATGCGCCGTGACAAAACACTTCCTAATAATGATATCGGCATGCAAAGCAAAGGTGTTAAAAATGTATGCACCAACTTAATGAACATATGTATGATACAGTTTCGTGGTTATGTGGGTGTCATAGATTGCGAAAATTATTTTGTTGGCCATGCTTGCTATTTCAGATGGCTGCGCATGTATAAAATTCTCTCTTATGTTAATGAAAATTATTACTTGGCCCTTCCCTCGCTTTGAAAGTCACGCCTTGCCACTGACAGACTAAGAGGGGCAATAAGCTATCTCTTTCTACCTTCCAACCTAAAACACAAAATGTCACCCCACAAAATCTATACCCTATATCTATAATTAAACGTTTGCCAGCAGCCACGTAACGACATACGGACGGACATATAAAGCTAGTTAAATCAGCGTGTCTGTCTCAGTTCAAGAACTCCCGAGTTCGAATCTATCTCAGGGTGGGTTATCTGAATAAGTTTTTCTTTCGAGGTTTTCACTTATCCTGAAAAATGAATGTCGGTTAACTCTAAGTTTATGGACCATGGACTTATTTGAGCATTATTGCAACCATTTCATTCGTTCATCGTCAGATATAAACAAACCGATTAAAAGGATTTACCCTTCCTATTGTCTCACAGTACAAGCCAATAAAACCAGAAATCTTCTAAACGACTTACCCTGCACCCATTCCCGTCATTAAAAAATAATAAAAAAATAAATACAAAGGTAGATTTCCAAAACACAATAAATTAGACATCTTATTTAAAATTTGTTATCTTTAATGGTTTTTTAGTTATTAATTTTAAAGCAATACAAAACATCAAAAGAAAAAAATGCAATCACAGAATTAAAAAAAAAGGGGACGTTATTTTTTTTTTAAAAAAAATGTTGTTATATGATTTGGAAGTAGTTTTCAAAACGTCTCGTCTCCTTCTCTCTCTACCTATCTTGCTCATTGTACATTTTTGTAATATTTAGATACCCCTTTTGTTTTAAAGTTCCTTGCCTATACATTCAAACAATCATTTAAACAAACAAGTTATAAATATATGAATATTTTAAGTTTAAGAAAATGGTTAGAAAATGTTTATTATTGTGGTGGCAAGTTAATTAAAAACAAATTTATGGAACTGTAAAGAAATTATATTTCTGAAATATCTTTTGTAAACCGGCAAGCTTTTTCTTATTTTAACACACCTACAATGGAAATTTATTGCTCGGTTTCAAAACATATATATGTTGAAAAGAGAGAAATGGGGGAGGAGGAGGAAAACAGAGAGAGATAAAGTGGGAGAAAAAAAGTTGAAGAAAGAGTTTGTGGGAGAAAACAGAAAGAGAAAGAAGAATCTCCGGAGCTTGGATATGCCTGCGGATTCTGCTGGTTCAAATATTTTATTTTTCCTGCAGACAATATACACTGACATCAATAATCTACTCCTCTCCCCACAAACACGCTTTAGTGGCACACATGACTATAGTTAATGACTGTAATTGAGAAGGGGAAACTGCCCTCTCAATCTGGCGGTTCAAAGACCTACAGCTGCTATTACCTTCTATAAAGAGCTCGTATCATTAAATAATCCACGGTACTATGCGGAAGACTTGCATTCAATTGCAAAAACGCATTTGTTAAACGAAAGCTGATAGCTCCGACCATCAGAGGATCCGTCTTTCCAGCTCTTCTGGTGCTCACATATTTTTAATCTCTCAACTACGTTGGTAGTAAGTAGAGAAAGTGTTGGATTCCACCCAAACTTTAATGCGTACCAGAAAAAAAGAGTTAGGCACAGGGCGTGTGTATGTGTGCCTGTGCACATAGCTAAAAGTTGATTAAATTCACATTCTTCCAAAGATACGAAAAAAACCTTGGGATTAGGATTACTTAGGAGGGGATTGGGCATCGAAACCTGTGGTATATTGTACATAAGCCATCAGTGAGGCATCACGGGAGGAAGGATGAGGCGAGAAGAGACAGAGGGCGACTGATCCAAGGAGTCTGCACAGTGCAGAGAGCAGGATATATACTTTTAACAGTTGGAAATCCCTCCGGCAGACCAGCACAACCGCCATCCCACACACTGCGGTCCATAAAAGGCTCACCATGTCGGCCGGAGACCAGAAACCGTCCTACCGAAGGAGGGAATGTTTATCAGAAGCATATCATCCTGCCATGCACCGCCAAAACTCCCGCCGACACTTTTACCCTGAAAGAGACCACCAGATGAGGGATGATATGAAATGATCATGGAGATGAAATGGAGGGACAAGAAATTCGGGATAGTTATGTAATTAACCTACCCAGCATTCGTCTGCCGACCCGCAAAAATCCCCCAAAACACCCATGGGTTAGCTACGGGAGTCGAACCTGGGTTTCCCGAATGCGGGCCTCATTTATGATTAAAATCACTTTTTTTGTTTGTTCCACTGGTCATATCGGCGGTCTTTCTCCATTGGAACATATCGTACTTGTTAACCCATATTCGTTTGGTTTTAATCATTCACAGTTCCAGACTCTGGGGAAGATAAGGAATTATCTTAGTCAGAGAAAAATCCCCACCCCCACCGTCGGGAATAGAAAGCGGGACCTCTAGTACAGCAGGCAAGTGCTCTAAAGACTGAACTACGGGACCGATCTAAAATATTTAATACATTTTCATATTAACCCATTAATGCCCAGTGATCTATTTATAAACCGCTATATATATATATATATATATATATTATTTACTTAATTTACATGAATTCTCAAGAGTTATTTTCACCATATATGTCATCACTGAAGTGATGTGAACACATTATCATCTTTTAAAAATTTGCAAATTGTGTAGTTTATCAATTTACAACAGTAAGATGCTAATGGCTGCAGTGTATATGAAAGTACATTATTTCATTTTGCTTGTTATGTTTCCCTCCCATCTTTCTGTAATGCCATAATCTGTTGATAAAGGTTCGTATTGTCACCCGAACATTGGAATTCCCGAGAGAACCAGCAGCTGGCCGGTAGGGGCCAGACGGGAAGCATTCAGTCCACGCCTACCCATTTATCTGTGTAGCGCTCACAGAGGGGATGGTTAGAACTAGCCAGTATACCGTCTCTTTCCCCTCCCCCTGACGTCTGGAACATTCGGGATGATTTTCCGAGCCGCGAAGCTTCCAGAAACAGCGATCTTCCTATATAAGGACTGCAGTGGACGAGTCAGTTCAGTTCTTGGCGAGCAGCCGTGAAGAGCGCCGTGCTAGCGAACGGACTGGAAGACTGCGTACGTGTATAAGAGGAGTTGTACGGAATTGTGAGTGTAGAGTGGACCTGTGACAGACGAACTGGTGGATTGTAATTGTGTGCGCTACGTAATTCTGTGTAATCGGCAAGTGTTCCAGCTGTAATTTGGTGGAAATAAAGATTTTGAGTTTGTACAGTTAGACTTTTAATTTCACGAGCTCACAAAGTCACAGTATTATTGCACAGACAAAAAAGCTGCAGTTGTAAGCAATTCTAATGCTGAGAATATGAGCTTTAAATCAAGCAATCTATTTATAGACAGGTGATTTTGGGACACTGGGCGAATAGAATCGCAAACAAAATATACTGCTGACATTCTGTATGCTGAACTAATACATTACACAAGTTTTTAACTATTAAAAAAGACGGGTGTAAACAGGTTAAATTAAATGTATTACTTGATTTTTATGGGAACAATCTCAGATATCCTCTTGTTTCTGGATGACTTTTGCGTAACTAACTGATAAACCTTAAAAGTTAGACAAAATCTCAGTATACAAATTAGTAGATCTCATTAAAACACAAAATTTATATATTTGTTTTTCTAAAGGTAAACATTTTAGAGATATTCTTAGTTATTTATTTTAATTATCAAATGATTATACTTTTCTTAAAAGTAATAAGTCATTATTAATTCTTTTAAGTATTGGCCATGTAAAAAGAATGAATCAACAAAGCCATCACATAATGACTACCTCTCAGATTTCTTATCACTTATTTTCTGTTTCCATTGTATCTACAAGGAATGTTTTAAAAAATATGTTTATCTTAACATTAAGTAGATAGAATAGTTTATACAAAATGAGTTAAGAAAGTAATGTGGTTACACTCATAAGACTTTTTATATCTGATTAGTACTTTGAATTTTTTCTCTGCACATCATATAATGGTTTGGAATTGAAATCTAGTACAAAAAATATTCATTTCTCTCACACTGAACAAAGTCATGTGAAACTGCATTATAGTTTCAAGTGACATATTTTTATTACATAAAAATCCTGAACAAATTCAGGTATTAGAAACTACCTCTTTCTAGGTAGTGAATTTAGAGAAAATTATTCATTTCACTTTCATAAACATTTTCACAGAAAGTGCAAGTGTCATGCTGTAGTTATTTAAAATTATGAATAGGTTTAGATAACAGAAAATATCCTTTTATAGCGATAAATGTAGATAAAAACAATAACTTCTTTCTGTTAAGTTTATGTTGAGGAATTAAACATGACTTAAATGATCAGAATTAAATACACCTTCTGTGTATGGATGTTTTAATTAATCAGAGTCAAACTGAAAAATTCAATGCATGAGCCAGAATTTGAACTACAGATCTCCTGGTTTCCGCCCAATTGCTCTAACCCCTTTAGCTACCATTGCCAATGTGTCGACGTGACACTAAACTCTCCAATTGACTCATATTTTTGCAATAAACTACTTAGTAAGTTGCCACATATGTGTATCTTGAATATGAGCGCTCTAAGTGGTTTACTGGGAAAATATTGGAGAGTTTGATGTCATGTTGGCATATTTGCCATGGTAGCTCAAGATGTTAGAGCAACTGGTTGGAAACTAGGAGATCTGTGGTTCAAATCCCGGCCGTGGCATTGAATTTTTCAGTTTGACTCCGATTAATTAAAACTTCTTTCTGTTTCAAAATATTTTATAAAACTTTTGCCTAGGAGTAACTAATAGTAGGTATGTCATTATAATAAATTCTGAATATATTTTTGATAACATGAACTATGCTTTTGTAGAGGTGAATTCAAACAAAATAATTACTTTTTAGTTAGCAGGTTTTCATAAAACATTGTGTAAGTTACACTTAGAGGTTACTGTTTTGAACAAATACTGAATACAATTGGATAATACTTTCAGGAATGAATTGCTGTTTTGTTGTCTTTTCAGGGTTTAGGAACTGAAATCAAATGCAAAAAACTTTCTTTTTTTATTAAAATATATCATAGTGTTTCATTCATCTTTGTTGCACAGGAAGCATATCACCCAACATGATATAAAGCCAAAGTAATATTATTTAACTTCTTTTAAAATAAATTTAAGGCATTATATCTGCCTATATAACTGCAGTAAACCACTTATTTCATTGACATTAGTTGTAAACAAGAATATACAATACAACAATATCTCTAGGAATAAATAGTATGAGTTGGGTACTGAATTGATCTTAATGTTGATTATTCCAATATCATTTACCAAAATTTTAATCATCATTCATTACTTTTGATGGCACCGACAGTGTCACTATGATTAGATTTACAAACAGCAAGTAAATGTAGTACTTTTGTACTGAGAAATCCTGAATTCTTCAGAAGTATATAGGGTATTTCTAGCAAATATATTCGATATGATTATGTTTGAAGACAGTATTAGGTAACTGAAGAGATCTTCATTGTTGAAAAGTTTCTTCCTTATATGATGCTGCCTTATACATTTAAAATCTTTGTTTCTCACTTCTTGGAGTTCTTCACTTAACTGTCATTTGGAAGAAGGGAATGTTTTATATGAATAATTGTGGATGCTAGTCAGCATATAAAAATGGATGTTTCTGAATAAAATACGCAGTAGTTTCTCTAATTCTCTTAAAGTGCTAAGACAGACTTCCGGTTCATGTACACTAAAAATGAATATAGTTATTAACCATAATGATATACTATGTTTTACTTGAAACTGATTATTCATTTGGTTACATTTTGTCCAGCATAGTAATAAGCTTTTAACAAACTTTATAATTTGTTCTGTCTCCAGGATATTATTAATATTTGATGTAAAATAATTCGTTTTCAATTTTTTCACAGTTATCCATTTACAGTAGATATATACTGACTGCAGTACTGACTACACTGTATTTAAAAAAAGTATAACAAGTTAGGGACAAAGAACGGCACTTAATTTATTATGTAAAGTAATCTATACTACGGTTTTCAAAATAATACCAATTAGTACACCTGTAAATACCTACAATTTGTTTAAACTCAGCACAAAAGCTTAAATAGTAAAGTTAAAAACAGTATATAATTTGCTGGTGGTTTTATATAAACCTATTTACCTATAGATCATAAGAGATAATAAAAAGCTTATTAACCAAACAAGTAGATCCAGAAAATTTGAACCAAATTCATTTTCTTTTTTTTCATTAACCTTTGCAACATATTTGAATTTTCCAATACTTAATAAAACATTAAATATTTTTAAGTAAAGTAAATGCTGAGTAACTTGAACCTCTTTAACCTGGACCAGTTTTGAAAACAAAAATGTAGTTTAGCATAATAAATGAAGACTTGTTTTACGGATGATAAATTGCTATTCTCAGCAGATACATTACTCAAAATTCTCTTATCAGTGGGTGAATTCATTGCACTTACCCCATCTGCTTGGCCAGGTTGGAAGAGGAACTTTGATAAAGTCATGGAAAAAGTTGTGTCCTAATATGTATGACTTGTCAGAAAAAAAATTGAAGAAGAAAAAGTAAGAGTGAAGAAAATTTCATAGATATTAAATATATATAAAATGGCTGTTCCAAAGTTCATCAAGAACATTGACAATCTGTTGCAAGTCAACAATGACGGAAGTTATAAACTGATTACAGAGGAAGGCCTTATTCTATCATGCAGTATTACCGAAGGTGAAAATGAAAATGAAGAGTATTCAGGTTCAAAAAGTGTTGATGAACTAGCTGTGGTTATGACCCATGCTCAAGCAGTAGCCAACATAGACAAATTGATGCTTTATTTCTAGAGTCAAGCCAAAACATTGCCAATGAAGTTCTAAAATTACAGCAGGTGCAAGATCGCGTTGCTCATAAGTGATACACTAAACTGAGATAGCAGAAGCTCACTAGTTTACTACAGACTAGTTTATAGCTATATTATATACAGTACAAATACATAGCTATTACAGTACATATAGTATGTGTTTTTAGTGAAAGTGTTCCATAGTAATTTCCAAACTGCATTAAAAATATTTTGGTGGTATACATCTTTTTTTTTATTGTTTTTCCATCAATCGTTCTCTGGATAACCCAGATTTTCGTTAACTCGAATCAGCCCTGGTTCTAGTTGATCCAGGTAAATGGGGTTCTATTGTACTTTCTTTCTTTCTTTCTTTTTTTTTTTTTTTTTTGGTATTCTTCAAAGAGTATAGAATTTCAAAGTAATCATATGGCAGCTCTGTTTTTCAAGATTTTACTCTCAGTTTAACAGTGTATACTGTGATGTGTGATGAAACCATATCTGTAAATATTTATATTGTTTCACATAAGCAGGTAGAAAATAGAATTTGGGTAAGAATAATTTACAGAAGTGGTACATAAATAAATAATGATGGATAGAACATTTCATGTGAATATAATGAAAAATTTATGTTCTTATGTCTTTCATTTGTTATTATCTCATCTGTTGGGAAACAAAAGAGGTCCAAATATAATCTAAAGCAACAAAATGGATGATAATTTTCCACTGATTTTTAGTCATGTGAGGTATATGTCATGTTTACCAAGTGAGTATACTTCACACTTAATTTTATTTTTTAAGATACCTACTTTAAGTGTACTATGTATGCTAAATAGAAAATTTCATGTCACATCATTTTGAATCACAATGCTGGATTGTGACAAACCTCTTATTAATTGGGAGTAAATCATTAAGAGGAAACAAGCTAACATTTCATTTTTTATGTTGTAAAATTCTAGGTACTCTTCTGAGGAGAGCGGCATGTTGCACTCTTAATTTGTGCAATTTTCAATATATAAATATAGATAATAATGATGTTATCCTTGTGTACTACCCATAATATGTAAATTTTAGAATTTAAAAAATCAAATATTTGGAAAATTTTTCAATAGCATATACAGCTGAGCTAATTTTTATTACATGTTTTGTGCAACTGATTATGGAATTTTAGATTATTATTCAGTTGATCTAAAAGTTTTATACATTTTACTTGCTCAATTACTTCATTATTGAGAGCCAAATTAATATTTTTATCATTACTTCTATGTTTGAATAGTATTATTTTACTTTTTCCCATATTAACCTTAAGATTATTTTCAGTAACATATTCTACTAATAAATTTGACTTCTATTATTATGTAGATTGATTTCTAATTTATTGCAAAAGATCAGTGACATGTCATGAGCATATGCAATAAATTTATCATTATTGAAATTAGGCATGTAATTTATTTACAGTATATATAGAAGGAAATTCGTGTGGTATTCCCAAGCTTACATTGTCATATTCAGATGAAACTTCTGTAGAATATTGGCCATTTTTATATACAATTTCGTACATTGTTTACACACTATTAGATAACTTCTTATTAAATATATTATTTTACTGCTCATTACATATTGTTGCAGCTTTACAAATAACACTTTATGGCACACGTTGTCTTATACCTTCTTTGAATAATTCAGCTACACTGTCAGTTTATTCAAGGTATGTTAATTTTAATGGATAATGTCTATCATTGCAGTCACAGTAGAGAATTTACTTCTAAATTCATGCTGGAAAGTATTTACTGCACTATGCTTATCTAAGAAGAGCATAGTAATTGGTTTATTATAATTTTCTCACATAGTTTAGCAAATAGAGGTAAGTGTTATAAGCCCACAATTGCTTTTGCCATGTTTATTACTTTTTTAAACACTGGTCTGACTATAGATTTTATAAGCATTTAGGAACCTCCTCCTCAGTTGAAGAAAAAGTAATAAAATATTTGAGGATTTCATTCAGTACACCAAGGCATACTTTTTAAATTTGGGTAGTTATAACATTCCATCCAACAGATGTTTGAGTCTTAAAACTCGTTTTAGCCTACTAATTTCCTCTTTTTTTGTTGACCTCAAATGTATTATATTTAGTATTGAATGATAATATTAAAATTACTGTTTTCTTTTCTTTTTTTCATTTAACTGTAGTGGTCATATCGGCAGCCGTTCTCCTTTAGTACATATCGATGGTATTAACTTGTAATCGTTGGGTTGTATCAATAGATCACGCACACATTCATACTCTCATTCATACTTCCAGACTCCGGGGAAGATGGGTAATCATCTTGGTTGGAGAAAAATCCCGACCCCCAGCCAGGAATTGAGAGAGGTACTTGTGGTTGGAAGGGAATATAAGCATGCAGTTAGTTTTATGAACTTTATTGGAATGGGTTTTGGGTTTGTAGCTAGCTCAGAACATTGTTCTTTGATCCCAGGAGTGGTACACACCAAACTGCTTCATTTTTTTCTTTTCTTTATTCATCACTGCTCACTCTTCTGGTCTGGGTTTCACATACACATGCATGATCTACACACATCTCTAAGTTTGAAGTCACCATCCTACACCATTTCATCCATTAATGTTCCGAACAAGAGTGTCTCCAGGTAGAGCAGTGACTTATCTCCTGGTTTTCCAGTTGGCACAACCCCTTCCCTCTTGGGGGTAATGACCAACCGTTCCTTACCTGTATTTGTTTGCCTAGTGGTACTTCTTCCTGTCTGCTCCCAAACTATGAGTGTACAGTTTCAGAATCAAACCCGAGACCCCTAGTACAGCAGGCAGGTGAGCTATGGAGCCAGTCAGTATTATTGTTATGCAGTTTGTTTACCATACAATTTATAAAATCAGGCATTGAAAACATTACATGCATCATGTGGATTACTTGTAATGTTTGACTGATTGTTAAGTGCAATATTCTCCAGTTGTTTATCCTTCCCCTTATGTTTATTTTTCTCCAAGCTGTTTTTGTCATATTAGAAGTCTCAATCATACATTCCACATATCATGTGTTTTTAAGGCTAAAATGTATACATGTATCGTTTTTTATAAGCCTTGTATCTTTCTCTATATAATATAAACCCTGTAGCTTTATAAAATTCATACATATTTTCATTTTATCTCTTAGTGATTTTACCTTTAGGTATATTGATTTTATAGTGATATTTATTACTTTTTAGCAATTTTTCTGTTAAGTACATATTGTAATAGCAGATAAATTTTTCATAAAAATATTCCATTTTTTGCTAGTACCCTGAGTCATCAGTTAGATTTATTATTACAAGATTAAGTATTGATGATGTATTCTATGTAATTCTATTTGGATCATTTATGATATTTCATAGATCAAAGCTATTTAATATGTCCAGAAATTGTTTAGAAATGCTGGAATCAACTGCTAGGTTTAAATTTATATCACCTGATGTAACTAATTTAGTTAGTTTGTTATACTTTGGTGAACTGTGCACAATTACCTCTCCTGTAATAAAAGGTTAATTTGCTGGCCTGGGAGTGGAATATTCAGTAGCTGCACCTCTATTGCTTTGTGGGCATTTAGGGTTTTTGCTTTATAGGAAAACTATGTAGCTTGAATGTTAACTATGGAACCAAAGAAGAGGTTTCAAGATTTAAAACTTCAACTAGATTAATTATCTAAAGAAGGTTCAAATTATATTTAGAAGCCTACAAACAGAAAACTATATTAGAGGGCAATGCAAGTCCTATACATAGAAAATGGAAACTTACAAAAACGGGGTTCCAAAATGCTCTGTACTGGGTCTATTACTTTACGTAGTATACACTAATGATTTTCCACTGGCTACCAAATTATACGTAAATTTACCAACACATAGAAGTGCCCTGGTTAGGTCTCTTGGAGACTTTGACCCCACTAGATGCCAGTTTAGGCGGTACCAGATACCCTGCATGGCGTGCAGGCATCCGAAATAACAATGGAGCTAAACCATTCAGCAGCTAAAGCTGAGCTCCATATAGTCAATCCAAGCTGAATAATAACTAAACCTCATCCAACTTTAAAATCTAAATTACACCAGGGTGCATAAGCTTTCACATCCTTTCCTTTTACCTCGAGGAACCAACGTTACCTCACAACAAAATTCAACCTCATAACCAATACCATCCAACAAAAGCCCGAAAAAAGCCCTATCTGCAGTACAACACTTAACAGGTGAGCATGCAGCAAAAATCTGCAGGCTATATACAGCCTGCAAGCAAACAATAGACAGATGAATGGATCTTCCACTTTCTGTTATTGCACAACATTATTTTAAGCTGATGACAGCTCCATTATTTTAAGTGGGTATGTACTAAAAACTTAGAAATAAATTCTTATTATTTAAGTTAATTGATGGAAATTAATTATTTCTCCTCACTAGCCATATACAGGGTAAGGTTTTAGAGAGATAGAATCAACCTGAAAAATTCAATATCATGGCCAGGATTTGAACCACAGATCTCCTGGTTTTCCAGTCCAGAAATAAAAGTTGACCAGGCCGTAAAACAATTGGAAGCATGGTTTAAATGCAATGGATTGAAATTAAATACAACTAAAACAGAAATCCTGCAATTCAAAACTGCAGTAGAAAACATACAAAGTTGCTAACTTCAGTTACTACTAAAGAAGCAAAATTCTTAGGTTTATTTGTAGATGAATGTCTCAAATGAACTAACCAACTAAATTACATAGAAAATAACTTAAGTATTACCTGTTTCAACATGTCCTGCCTGGCTCAAATAACAAATTTAGAAACAAGGAAAATCATATATTACAGTTACTTTCATTCAGTTCTTTCATATGAATAACCATATGGGGAAATGCATCAGCTTTTGATAGAATCTTATAAATTCAAAAGAAAATCATACGCGGAATGACTCATTCAAGTTACAAAGCTTATTGCGGACCACTGTTTCAAGCATTAAACATTTTGACACAACCCAGCCTATATATTTAAAACTTAGTTTTGTACCTACATAATAATTATAACAGTTTTCTAAAAAATCAGCATTAACATGAACACAGCTCAAGAAGAAAAACAGACATAAAATATCCAGCTCATAGGTTAGCACTGCTCAAAAAAGTCTGCATAAATGGGAATTAAAATATATAATAAATTGCCACAAACATTTAGGGAAATCCAAAACCAAAATCTCTTCAAAAATTCCATCAAAAGTATACTTGCCAGTAAGCCATACTATTCAGTTGAGGAATACATGAATGATGAACTGTGATCTCCATGTATCTTAGTGTATAATTTTAGGAAATGTATATATCGTACATATTTGACATTTATTTGCTTTACTATAGTTAGTAGTATTATAGTAGTTTTTTCTAGCTTTTTTAATCTTAAATCATGACGAGTCACTAACTTATGAGCATTGCTCAACTATGTATGAGTAGGTATAATGTGACGAATAAAGTATTTTATTCCAATATAATTTTGTGCTTCATTGTATCATAGTTCTTATTCATAGGGATATTCTATCCTATTCTATTATACTTAACCATTCCAATCGATTGTTCCATCACCAAAGGTTACATATGAAATATGCAGAAAATCCAGAACTTGGTGGGAGGTTAAGGAAGTCAGATGTGTCATGAATATTTCACATCCTGTTGTGTAATATCAATGTATTTTTATCTGTTATTATGAATAACTGAGGCTGTAAAAAATTACAAACTTAAGGAATAAAGCCAAGTATTAATTATAAAAAACTATACATCATTGTTTAATAATTTATAAGGTGTATCTAGTAATAATCTCTAGTTGTCTTATTATCTACTCATTATTTATTTTAAATTGTATTCATTAAAACTATTGGATGATTTTAGTGAAAGATTTTGTCAGCACATGCACTACAGTAATTTGTTTTGCCCAGTCTACTATCCAGCTGTATATTCCTACCTACAACTGTTGGTCATATTTTCTTTAGGTGAATAATTACACTGGCTGGTTAGTATTATTCCCACCACCTTTACTTTTGATTTAATGTGTTTACATCTATTTTATTCTAAACGAGTTTACATATAGTCCAATATATACCTAGTGATTGTGTTGTCTGCATTTCTATTATGTATGTATTTATTTTGATTGTCCTGAACCTTCATTGATTATTTCTCACATTGGATTTACATAACTACATACATCAGGTATTAATTTTTATGTAGCAGTCTTCATACTGTTTTTTTACTCTTACTTGCATTGTAATTCTTATTTCAATTTTTATTTTTTTGAATTTTTATTTTAGGGGATGCCTGAACGCGTTGGACACTCCACTTATCTACACCTACATTGAGCTTGAGGTATACATTTTTCTAGTTTACCTGGCTGGTTTTGTCTAACTACAGATATGTTGACAGGTTTGAATTTCATCTTGGTGATATGCCAATTCTCATTTCTTATTATTACAGGTAAGAGACAGCTGCATATAGGCTGTATAGGTCATCTGGTCTTGTGCTTTTAAAAAGATATGTAAACATGCACACAGGTTATCTTAATGCCATATGCCTGGGCTCGTTAGGTTTCATGAACATAATTTGATATTGTAAAATCAGATGCAAATGTCTCAAGCAAAGCCTTTGTTGTCAGCAGTGTAAAAAAGATGTATGCTCAATACTGTCCCTAGTGATTGATGTAATTAATATGCAGCTCCAGGACAATTCAGAAGAGTCCATTTAGAAGAGTTATGAGCATTGATGGCCAATTTATGGAACCTATATGGTTTATATTAAACTGAAGTTATATTTTGTAGTATGCTGAAATTATACTATCAGGATGATTATTTACCGAGTCAGAGAACAAAACATATTTAGTTTTAATAGTACTGAAGTTAACCTTCACACTCTTAATGTACTTTACAACCCACATAAACTTGCTATTTTATGTTCTATGATTTTTAAATTTGGATTACATCAAATTAAAGAAATATCACAGCATAAGCAAGAAAAGATAGGAATTCAATTCCAGTCTGCTAATTTATAATTGAACCTTATTGGGCTCCAGTCTAAAAAAAATGGTCATTCAATATAAAAACAGAAGTAAGTTTGGACACATAGGAAGTGAGCTTTTATAATGTAAGACAGAGCTGTGTATTTTACATTATAAAAGCAGCCACAGCCACTAGAGGGATTTACGACATGCAAGACCCCATAGAAACCACAGCAATGAAACTATTCTGTGCAAAAATCTTACTCATACTGACATATAGAATAGAGGAAATGTGGGACTCTCTAACATTATCAGATCTAGCCACACTAGAGAATGTAAAGGCCAGATTCCTAAAAGAATTCTAGATATATTGAAAACAGTGTCCTCTACACTTGCATATGTCCTGGCACAAGAGACCTTCCTCATAGATATTTTTGACAACACATGATACTAGCAACACCACAAGCAAAGGAACATCTAAAGAGAAGAGAAGAGAAAAGGAAAGAAATATGAATGGAATTTTACGCGACCAATGCACTGCTATACAGGACCAAACCAGCCCATGTGTAGGGCAATCAACAGATTTGCTGTACATGATTTCCATCACAAGCTTTGTACTAAGGGAATGTATCACAAGCCAAAGATCAATGTGTATGCAGCTTGTGTGGAAAAGTGTGGGAAAGGTACCACTTTGATACATGTAGGAGAAGTGTAAAGATGCTCCATGAATACAGCCAGGAGTAACTCAGATCACTAATGCACATTCATGCCCTTTTACTTCTTATTACAGTGCAAGACAGCATGGATAAAAGGTACAACTAAATTAAATTAACTATATTAAAGTTAATTATGAAGAAACAATACATTGAGAGAAGTACAGATGCTAAAAGTACTGGAACAGAAGCTCAATTCAACACCTTCAATGTCACCATAATCATAATGAAACTAGAATAAACATATAATATCAACTTGCTGAACTGTAATGAAAGACTAGTGTGCAAACCCAAATAAAACATGAATTGGTTTATTAAATTATAGATGAGTCGTATGTTTTACACATCAGCTTCACTTACATACAATATAAAATGTAAAGGCTGTGAAAAAATGTACATAGGGAGGACAAAAAGAAACATAGGCACTAGGAAGAAAGAACATTTCAGGCATCTAAGATACAAAAATATTGATAAGTATTAATACAAAGATATTGATAAGATTAATAACAGCTCATTTCTGGTCTGCAAATCATGAGATTGAAGATAGCACAAAATTACTAAAATATGTAACAAAAACATTGGGAGCTCGTCATCTGGGAGAAAATATACATAGAAAAGCATAAAAACCAACTAATGAACTTTGAAATCCCGCCAGAAGACAACTCCACATTTAAATTCATCACAAAATCAACAACAGATGGCAGCAGCAACTCCAGAACTACCTACATCACTGGTTCAAGCTTTAGTCGCAATAGAGCTGTTGATGCAAACAATAGTTCGCGAAACAAAATATGTAAGTGGAGCTGATGTGTGAAAAATAAGACTCATCTATAATTTAATATTTGTTTTGCTTCACTGTTGTGTTCCAATACAGTAAAATTTCGATATATGAATTGATTTATATAAAATTAAAACTTTAAGGAACAAAAACTCCACCACAACCCTCTGTGGGCGTATTATGGTAGCTATAGGATTGTTACTTCCAGCATCACGAGCCATACTCTCTAACAAATGAGAAAGCTTATTCCAAATGTTCAATCAAATTTGGTCCGAAGTTGTTTGAACGGCTACCAGATACCTCCCTGAATGCAGTCTGAAGGATACCATTGCATGAATGGTGGATGAGTTTCAAAGGGTGACTGGATAACATATAATTCCCAGCCCCTGAGTATCAAGTAGAATTGTTAAATTTTAGATGAGTCGCATTTTTTACACATATGCTTCACTTTCGTACCGTACGAAAGTGAAGCAGATGTGTAAAAAATGCGACTCATCTAAAATTTAATAATTTTTCGCTTCACTGTGGTGTTCCAATACACTTGAATCTCGATATAAGTAGAATTGTATTCTCATCTACTGATAAATGTTAATCCCAGGGAGTGGTCATTACAGGTCATTCTAGAATCCTGAAGGTGACTGGATTCCTATGGTCTATATATTGGGAGGTGGCATCCTAAGGTGGCAAGATGCAACGGGATGATTGCATACTAGAATTCTTCGATGAGATTTACTTTTCTCAAAAAACAAATAGCGAAGTGTGGTGTGGCACATAGGGAAGCGGTTCCTATATAACTGCAACTCGTGGACTTGTGTTTGAGACTTATTGCCTGTATACAGGTAGCACTTTCATAAATGTCATATCATGTTTCGCCCCTGGTTAAGAGCACCAATGGTGATGGATGAGCCTACATTTATGGAGTTTAACCACATACATTGGGTTTATAAGCAGTTCATTGACAGTGCAGAGCTGTATGTGAGATATTGAGCCAACTTTTTTATGCGCCTCAACAATTGGGTAGCTTTCCATTTTGAGGATTCCCTTAGTGGAATTTAGGACCTATATGAGCTGTGAAACCTCCATCTTATTATACACCCCATCTAGAATGGCCTCCAAATTTTCCATGTTTCTGGCGTTAACGTGGTGTGCATTTGGGTTTCACTGTCTTGCAGATTTGGCAATGGAGACAGCAATCGCAGAACCAAATGTTACAATATCTTGCATGACTGACCGACCGAGGTGCTGGCAAGCTATGTATAGCCAGAGTGCTTTTGCTGTATGCTCACCCTCAGTAGGGTTTAAGCACAGATAGGTGTTTGATTCAGAACCTTTTAGATAGATTATTTGTTTTATGTAGGAGGAGGTTTATGCGGTGGGATAATGCTGGGTCTATTTATAGGATGCAAAACCCATTGCACTATGGTAAGACAAATTAGCTTTTTACTGGATTAATGTGGAGCTTAGCTTTTGCTGTTGTTATGGTTTGCTCCGGTGTTACCTAAACCCATGACTTCTGGGATCATAATCCCTAAGAGACTTAACCAGGGTGCTTTAATATAGTAATTTTTTGTAGACTTTTCAGCTCGGTGCCTAGTTTCATTCTTCACGTATGGAAGAGAATGACGCTTTGTGAAGCAGTCTCAAGGGGAAGAAGCACCAACAGAACAGATAGACCAAAGTGTTCTATTCTGCGTATGTTGTAGCCATAGTAGGCAGTTTTCTGCGGCCATACCTCAGATCTCGAAGGCGTACATGGGACTATGAGCGTTTATAAGAGCTGTAACTTTAGGCGAACAGACATCGAACCAGATGCCAGCATAAGACACAGAGAGAGAATTGTGCCCCGCACCCACACCAAGAGGACCCTGATGTGCTCAAGAAAACTTAGACCTCTCTCTAGCTTTACTCCCAGATACTGGACGGAGTTTCCCCATTAAATTTTTCAGCCTCAAAACTGAAAGGTGGGCTAGTCTACGGGCGTGTGGCACTTTGCAAGTGAAATGACGTGGCTTTTATCTGGATTACGCCTATGCCTACACCACTCTTGGACGAGATGGAGGTGTGTTTGAACTTGGTTGAAGGCTCTGAGGATGTGTTTGTTTTTTCAGATTATCAATATGCACATCATTTGCATATTGGGCTATTTCGACTTGCGTCTGAGTTTGGAAATCTATCATGCACTCGCTAAAAGGCGCAGAGGATAGCACATGCCCTTCGGGGGCTCCACCTCTTACAGATCTTTGTGTAGATGTTTTTCCTGCGACTGTGAGTTTGAAGGTGCAGTGTTTAAGAAACCAGTGTAGGATGTTGAGGAGTTGTGTAGCTAATCCCAGTTGAATTACTTTATAGAGGGGACTGACATGCCAGGTCGTTGAGACCTCCTCGACATCCAGAAACTCACAAAAGTGAAGGAGCTTCCAATGGGGAATTGTGACCTACCACATCCGTACAATAAATAGCTTTTGGTTAAATTTTAACTTCATAAACGGTGCATTTAAATAAATTTTTCTTGAAACAAGTTGTAAGGTAAACATTATTATAAAAGCAAAATAAATACATAATTCTACCACATTTATTATATGTCCAAGGATTCTAGCCACTTTTCTTTACGGTAAACTACGTTTTCACACGAACAAAAGACAATTCCTCGTTGTCTTCTCAGTAAATAAAGTATGTCTTTTACCTCTGAGAGAATAGTCTAGTTACTCAGACGAATTCACCCTTGTGTTACCCGTAAATAAAATGTTATTCCTTTCAAGGCTGGAAAACTCCTTTCTGCACTTGCAATAGTACAAGCAATTGATAACATCAGTTCACTTTGTTTATAAACTTCACTGTTTACATTAAGTGCCTCAGTGCAGTGAAAAACAGACTACTCAGTGGAGTGCTCAAGATAAACACATCAGTTTACTTACTCAGTGAAATGATATATGGAGAGGAGCATAAAGCAGCGTTGGCTATGGAGCTGAGGTTCATAATTCAATAAATGCTTAAGATATAATTTTCTTCCCATTATAGAAAATAAAGTAAGACCTATTTAGGTCTTTATGATAAGTTATGAAGTTTTGTGCCAGTAATTTTATGTCAACTTAATTTTAATTTCAGTTGGTCACATTCATTTAAATACAATTTTATAGTAAATCTAAAATTAAATTTGCTGACAAATCTTACGTGATGAAAAATATTTAATTTCTTTACGTGTAAAAAAATATTATTTTAATACAATGGCTAATATTTTCAATTATTAATATAATTGTTGGTATTTATCCAATTTTGTAGTTTTTATAAAAGAGTAATATCTAAAAAAAAAAAAGGTTACGTGATACGGTAGGCATTTTTCGTAAGAATTGGCCCCTGTTTTGTTTCGGGGATAAAAACTGTTTCCTAGTGTTATCAATGCTGGTTTGTTCGTAATTTAGGTAACGTGTTTGGAGAATACTGATTAATTTAATTTTAGGTATGAACAGTGTAAAATAAATACGATACAACCCACGATTTATGCTAATTTGTACACCGCAAAGGACCATATTGCAATGGATCATATCTCAACGTACAGTCGTGATAATACCGGCTATATTGTAATTCACATGTGCTGTAAACGTCAGGCCTGTGCGATGAGCCGTGACAGTATTGTCACGACAATGGCCTGTACCACAGTTCGGCGATACACCCTGGGCCATCCCTTGTCCGCAAGAAACTGCAAGGAATGCAACGAATGCAACCTGGTCAGAAATGCCGCGGATTCATAGAATACAATAATTAGTGTTCCAAGCTCACAACTTGCAATCGCTTAGCTAAGCGTCTATGGTTTTACATTGTCAGATTACCTAAGGCATTCAATTACATATTGAAGAATTAGTTTCACTATATTCTTTATAGTGGAATAGGTGGAACAGGTATACAAACAATACGCATCTCTTCCTCCTTCCTCCCCTTTTTTGTAAGGCAATGCCATTGTGCAGGATTCGGAACCGCCCCTGTAACATAAATAAGCAGATACACACGGGAAGTTTACTCATATTCAGTCATAAGACAGTTTGGAAATATGGAAGAATATTTCTCGTTAAAACGATATTTTTTTTTTTTGAGGCCAGAGGATTGCATTTCAACTAAAAACTCCATGAGTGTACTCTATTGGGAGGACCAGTCCATATGAGTCCATATTATACTGTCTGACTTTACACCCCCACAAGCAGCACCTTTCTTCGTTCGCAATGCTCCACGGTTGCCAACCTGTAACAAGTTAGTTGCTGGTTCTAAGTCGAAACAAAGAGACTAGGTTATGTCTGTCCATCAGTATGTGATAAAATATACGTTTTATTATTAAGATTTACTTTGATCCAGAAAATGGATTTTGCAGGAAAGTCTTCTGAAAGTCCGTAAGTATATTTACTTTATAATGTTCAGCCCTTCTTTGCGTAAAATATGAAATAACTTGACACCAAAATATACCTTGGATAGCTGTCAATATGTTATAAGTGAACGTTGCAGAAACGATAACACGATGTCTCTCTTGGGCAGAACGTTAATGCAAAGAAATACAGAAGTATGATAGGGTATATATGATATAACAAAGCATATATTTGTGCGTATAAATTTAATTGGTTTAGATGTCAGGTTTATTTATTTTTTGCGCTTACGAGATTCCGCAGCGAATAGCCTTTTGAGATATTGAACGTGTCATGTAGCAAATATACCTTTAATTCTTAATTTCCTCGTCACAGAAAAAATCACTGATCTGAATACTAGTTACACCAAATACCATTCAGGAGGAGATTCACTGGGTGAATGTAGCTTGCAAAATTTAGACTTCAAGAGAGAAAGACTTCGTAGGATCATATTCTAAAAGGGGTAACATAAATATTACTATATTTGGTACTAATAATATTTATTATATTTTGAATCGCCAAATAAAGGATATTATAGTGAGGAGTATAAACTGAAATAGGAGTGAATAAAGCAGTGTACAAGAAAAAAATCCTAGTACTGTCTGCCCACTACAAGAAGGCAAGCAGGGCCAGGAGAGGGAGAGGAACTTGAACTGTTAGTGGATCTGCTTATTGCGAAACGAGTGTATGAGAGTGCATATGAGTTATCCTTGCTGTCAGATCTAATGCTAGTTTCAGTAAGTACAGTGTTAGGTATTACGCATGGGTTAGTTATGTGACAACACTGTATTTTAGATGAACGTAGCATCCTTATCATATCTTGAAGGTGAGCATAAACATCATGCGACCAGCAAAAATGATTATGTTACACATTCCTCTGCCTTGCATTCTTGTGTTATGTGGACAGAATGTTTAACTACAAGTTAAAAAGCTGGTTGATTTATGCAAAAATAGAGCACCCATTCAAAGAGTGAAAGCAATCAACTTCGAAATGATGGAAGTTCATTCTTTCTCTGCTTTTGTCCACAAAATCTATGATGCAATCAACTCAAATGTTGCTATCTTTGAGAACTTTTAGGTACTAGATTAGTTAGCCATTCTTTTTCTCATCCAACTCTTCAACTACTGGAATGTTGAAAATGTCTATTTTGCTGCAGCTGTTCAAACAAGATAATGTTGTAGCAAATACAGTATTCTGATATATGACAATGGCCTAATAGAGCCTGATAAGGCATTACATAATATGTTCACACCTCATAGTTTGCATATTTTGATAGCAAGTTTGTTGCTGGTCTGAGTTTCTACACATGCAGCCTATCACCTAAGTGAACTTGACTATTTAATTATAAAAATCTTTAGATTCCAATAAATTGTCTGTGTAAGGATGACAACATCTAGAATGCTTTGCAAATCCCTTTTAGTTCTATAAAGGGCAATATTTAGAACTATAGATGAAGAGAAACTATGTGTTTGTCATGCATTGTAACAGCAAAATTTATAAAAAATGGTCAACAATGGATTTCTGCCAGAAAATTTAATTGATATAAAATGTTAAGTTCATTGCACTAATTTAAGAACTGATTGCATTTTTCTTTACACCTCATATACTTTTCTATTTATCCATAGCTTATCCTTTACTCTGCTTAAAGATTGTAAAATCTTGTGGAAACGTTGAGTCAGACTGAAAAATTCAATGCCATAGCCGGGATTTGAACCACGGATCTTCTGGTTTCCGTCCAGCCGCGGAAACCAGAAGATCCGTGGTTCAAATCCCGGCTATGGCATTGAATTTTTCAGTCTGACTCAACGTTTCCACAATTTAGCCTACACACGGCCAGTGTGAAAGAATAATTAATTTCCATTAATTAACCTATTGTAAAATCTATTTGCTATGCACACCACAGGGGAAAGCAAAAGTGATTTCTTATCTCTTACCTGTCCTGTTACCCTGTAGATTGGGATGATCCACTAGCAACGTATGTAGAATATTTGTATTTCTAAAGTTAGATAATGAATTACTTTGCAATATGTCTCAGACAGCAGCATCCATTTGTCTTCAGTTTCACTTAGAACAGTTTCATTGACAGAAGAAGAATGTATTATAGTAATGTGTGTGAAAAATTGAAATATAGCTTGTTTCTGATGTTTGGTATCAGGAAACTTGGTACATACAATCAGTACAAAACATATTCATATACTACTAAATATTTAATGAAAATCAGTATTCTGAAAATATTTTGCATGAAAACAAAAAAATAATATTTAAACAAAATGTCAGTGTTATAAAAATAAAGCTTATTTACACATTTCTGAAGCACAAGAAGTAATACACCACAAAAATAATGGACATTATTACAACAGAGTTTGCATTCAGTATTTTGAGTTGTATTCAGTATTTTGTAGGACACTCTTTTGCTTTAATTTATGCCTCTAATCTTCTTGGTAGAGAATGAACAAGAATTTTAATATCTGCGTGTAGTTTTTGGTTCTATTCTTCAACAAGAGCTGTTTTCGGTGTTTCTTTGTTGGAAACTCTCTTTATTTATGCATTATGCCAAGATATTCCTCATGTGCTTGTTAAGATTAATATTTGTGAGCTGATAGACCTTAAGTTCTGTCCTGAGCTGTTGTAACCTTTGTTATTAGAAACATATCTTACAATTTTTAGTTAATTGATGGAAATAAATAATTTCTTCATACTAGCCATATATAGGCTAAGATTTTGGATAGATAGAGTCAACATGAAAATTCGAGATTTGAACCACGGATCTCCTGGTTTCCGTCCAGTCGCTCTTACCCATAGAGCTACCATGGTCAACATGCCATCATGACATTAAATTCTCCATTTGACTTCTATATTTCCCCAGTAAACCACTAGGGGCTCTTGAATTTGAGATACTGTTCGTGGTGACTTACTATCGTAAGTACTTGAGTGCCAGGCTTCAACGTTTAATCCTTATTATTTTTAGTTAATTGATGGAAATTAATCATTTCTTCACACTAGCTGTATACAGGCTAAGGTTTTTGTTAGAGTCAACATGAAAAATTCAATGCCATGGCCGGGATTTGAACCATGGATCTCTTCAAGATCATCTTCATGGATCCAGTCGCTCTTACCCATTGAGCTACAATAGATCTTACAATGCTTGCTGAAACTGTAGCGCCTGCTCTTTGCAACTCAGGAACAACCTGGAGAGCACACATTTGAGGATTCATTTTAATGTAACAAGAAAAAGTGCTTTCGCCTCTAGCTATGAGTAGTTTAGTTTAACGATTTCTAGGTTTGTTTTGGACAAATTTTCTGGTTCCTATCCTGTCAGTGATACTTTGAACGGTTTCTATTATCTCCATCTACAATATCTTGGATTAAGTTCTGAGATCATTGTGCAGTCTAATTATTAGTTTTCTCTGTTCGACAGCTGTTTCATTCCTTCTTCAGCCCATTTTGCTTTACTCCCACAACACACTGTGCTTGTTGCAGTTTATTGACAGCTGGTCATTTGATGTGAGACAAATGAATGCAGAAAGAGGGGATACCATGTGACATAACTTCTGCTTTTAATTTAGTTTCCTTTGGTGTTCATATACTTTTGTGGTAGGGAAATTCACAAATTAACTTTATTTTTATGAAACTTACATTTTATTTGTAACTTATTAATTTTCTTACACTAAATACAATTTTATTGAAGCTGCTATCTGTTAATCCAATAAATTGCTACAATAATTTTTTAGTAAAATAAAAATTTGTTTTTTAAATTAACTTAGCTTTAAAATGTAAATACAGAGTTAATTGCAAACATCTCACTTTAAGCATGATATGTCCCTTCTATAATTTCTTAACTTTGTTTGTTTCAAGGTTATTTTAAATGGAGCATATTCTAATCGTTTCCTTTTTCTCCTCAGTTATGTACTCTGAAGTATCAAAATTTGCTAAAACCTGTCAGTTTTACAGTTGTTCCATCATTGTTTCTATAGAAAATGCATGTTTTGTAAAGTCTAAGTGCAACATTTCTTGAAAGCTCGTTAACCCGTTCACCAATATGGATGTCATAACATTCTGTGCAACACTTTTAAATATATGTATATATAATAAGTTGATCATCTAACAATTCCACTGCAATTTGTCTTCAACTTCGGGACTTATGGCTATGCAGTCTAAGGCATGATAGAAATGACTAACCTATCAAACTAAGGATTATAGTTTTGAATCCCAGTAAAATGTACTGTATTTGACTCACAAATTTAGCTATGACCTTGTGGTTGACACAAGTAAACCCGAGATAGTGCTCCATTGTTTATTTCTCTCGCTCTAATGTTTTTTATCCTGCTTCCTGTCTTTTCTGGGACACATAAATATATGTGTAGTAGCATCAGTAATACATTATATGACCACATTAAACAAAACAGTTGTGGTCGTTCTTTCAATAAGTAAACCTGTATATCTCTAAAACAATATATTTATGACCATACAAGAAACCACAAAATATAACATTGTGGCAACATCGGTACTGCTTACATTGTGGACAATAAATTGGAGCCGCCGATATTACTTTGTTTGCATCGTACTTAGAATTTCCCCACTTGACTATATGATAGCATGTTAAGGACAAAGGCATTCTCCAGAGTCAGCAATAGTGTTTTATGCATTCAGTGAAACTATGGTATAGGATAGGG
Organism: Mantis religiosa; assembly: GCA_030765055.1. Lineage (NCBI taxonomy): Eukaryota > Metazoa > Arthropoda > Insecta > Mantodea > Mantidae > Mantis > Mantis religiosa. Next base: position 144,332,283 of record CM060952.1, on the reverse strand, counting down.
AAATGGCAACAAAAGCAATCGTTAGATGGCACAATTGGATGCTGACAGGTTTCAATTGAATGCAGATATATGCACTTCACCATTTGTTATGTCAAAAAGTCACTCATAGCTGTGTACATCAATGGGATTAAATACTTTTGAAACTAGTGTGTATTTAGAAGACTGAGCTTTTAAGGCTGAGTAAATGATATGATCTTAGATTTGCATCCTAAAGTAAACAATTTTTTTTTAAATTTTATTTTTATTCCCAATCGAAGAAGATGACTTTTAACACCTCATCACTCATTGAGTATTCTTGAAGGAGTTAAGAACTTACATAAAAACCTGCCTCTGTACTGTCATGGTGGTGGGTCTGCCTCACATTCAAGGGGTCCTGAGTTCAAATCATGGTCAGAGCGAGTTATCTGATCAATAGTTTTTAGGGTTTTCTCTTATCCTGGAAGATGATTGTTGGGTAGCTCTAAGCTCTATGGACCCTGGACTTATTTGAACATAATTTCATTCATCATGTGATATGACTTATATTGGACATTAATCTAAAAAAAGAAAGTTAATTGAAAGGAAATATAAAAATATTTTCATTCTTAAGTTATTGAAAGGTATGAAATAAGCAGTTAACATAATTCTTTTAATGAAGAATTGAAAGATGAAGCTAATATTTTTAATAAAATATTTAATACTATTTTAAATCTTTTCTAAGATAGCTGAGAAAGTGAACTTTAAATAATGCCATTTAGCTAATGTATAATAAAAGATGTAACTTAAAGATCTTAAAAATGTAGATGAGTTTGATGGCATTTACTTGTATTCATAACTGGAAGTTGGCTACACAGTTTTTTATAGAGTAACACTTGAACACTTGAATCAGTTAATACATTTAAAAAGTCATTTCTAGAGTATGTTTTTCACATGATCAGTTCACAGACATTTCTATATTACACTACATTAAAGTGATTCCTCTGAGTATATGAGGGTCGTTTGTTTCCACTTTAGCTTCTTTGATTCTTTCTTGATGTAGAATAGCAAGTATGGGGCACTTGTGACATGCTACTTTGAGTATGTTTCCACTTCAGCATCTTTGATTCTAGTGTTGGGGTACTTTGACACTTTTGTGATACTGTTGCCGAACTTAAGGTAACATTTCTCACATGTTTCTTAAAAAGGGAAAATATAAAACATATATTAATTAAATTATAGATGAGTTGTATTTATTACACATCAGCTTCACTTACGTACCTATATCCTTTCCTCATATTTTTAAAACATGGTACAGATACGTAGACAACATCTTTGCAATAGTACACTACAAACAGATAGATGATGCTTTGAAACTACTCATCCTTCAAGAACCCAGCATACAATTCACAGTAGAAACTGAAGAGGAGTGTACTCTACTGTTTTTGGACCTTAAAATCACAAAAAACAATGAAAAACTGGAATTTGTATTCATAGAAAAGCAGCACATACAGATAATTACATCAAAGCAAATAGTTTCAAACCAATTCCACACAAACATACCACTATCAACAGTCTCACATACAGATTAGTAAACCTACCCCTCAGCCAGCAAGAATATCATCAAATCTTAAAAATGGCAATTAAAAATGGATATAGAAAAAGCCTTGTAGATAAAAAAAGTCATTCAAACTTCAAAAAAGATTAAAACAGATCACAGCTCTTTCACCAATGAAACAAGAAATTAGATTTGCTAAATTTACTTACCACCACTGGGCCACAAAAAAGTTCCAAAAAATATTCAAGAAATACAATATAACATTGGCACCAAAAAACAATTACAACACTAAAAACCTACTTAACAGCAACATTACTGATAAGATAAAACCAGAAGAAAAGTCAGACATTTACAAGATTAAGTGTAAAGACTGTGAAAAAATTTACATAGGAAGGACAAAAAGAAACATAGACACTAGAAAGAAAGAACATTTTAGGCACTTAAGATACAAAAATATTGATAAGTCCGCAATAGCAGCTCATTTCTGGTCTGAAAATCATGAAATTGAAGATTGCACCAAATTACTAAAATACATACAAAAACATAGTGAATTCGTCATATGGGAGAGAATATACATAGAAAAACATAAAAACCAACTAATGAACTTTGAAATCCCACCAGAAGACAACCCCACATTTAAATTCATCACAATATCAATAGATGGTAGCAGCAACTTCAGAACTACCCACACCACTGGATCCAACTTAAGTTGCAATAGAGCTGATGATGCAAACGATAGTTCGCGAAACATGTCCTCAATGTAGGTATGTAAGTGAAGCTGATGTGCAATAAATACGACTCATCTATAATTTAATAATTATTTCACTTCACTGTGGTGTTCCATACAGTTAAATTTCGATATATAAAATATGTAGTTAACTTTTACCAGAGAGAAGGGCAAATTTGCTCCCTCTATGTGAAACTGGAAAGCCAGTGAGTGTCCTGAGCGTAGTTTACACAAATCACAATATATTTTAACTAGAAGTAGTTAAAAATTAGGAAAATTTGCTTTATGTTTAAAAAAATCGCTTATGGTCAAGGAACCATAACCAAGGAACCTGACTACACTAAGTATTTTTACAAGCTTTATATTTTTTTCTGTGGCAACATTTTGGCTATCACTTAAGTTTCTGAGTTGCATAACATTTTTAAGGATTGAAAGAGGACTTGATATGCTATTACAGAAAATTCAGTATTATTTTAGTATTCTCATGTGGATGTTCAAAGATTATTGCAGATATTTTGAAACAGAAGTAAAATAAAGTTTTGTATGTACACTTCGTTAGTGCTAAACCCCATGGAAATGTTTTCCATGTATCATTAAAAGGTGCCAGAATTTAATATGAAATTAAGTATTAAAAGACTTATTGTGGCATATGTTAATAACATTTAAAACTTCACTTACATTAACTATTAAAAACAGGAATGTTTTCTGCACCATCCCAGTGCTATCATTAGCTGATTAGCAACTGACCACTATCTTCACAGTTGGCTATCTTGTGGACCTTTTGTGAATGACTCCCTCTCTTGGAATATATCTTACATATGTGCCTAATTCCTACATAGACCAGTCACTGATGGCATGCCAAAATTTAATATATGTGAAATGTTCTTCATAATGCAAGTGTTCTCCCATATTGGAAGTTCAAGTTTTGTTGTTAATAATTTCAGTAATTTAATCTCCTCTCCGATGTTTTAGTTCTCATTCCAGGTAATGTTTGTTAAAGAGTTTAATATTCAAACTTTTGTTTCATAATCCTGTTTTTTTTTGGTTAAAAAAGCAGAAGAAAGGAAAGAAAGAAAAATATATACATTTTGTGCCCTTTCCTCCTATAGTTTGTCAATTCATTTCTGGTATTGAATGTTTTACTTGTATCAGAATCTTTTCAATTACATTGTCACAATTGATATGTTCAATAATAAATCATTGCCAGTAAATCTTTTATGCCTGTTAATGTATATGTATTGAAGAAATGACAATAAATGGTATCTATTGCAAAAAGGTTGAGACGTACTGGCAAAATGTTACTGTTAATGTATATGTATTGAAGAAATGACAGTAAATGGTATCTATTGCAAAAAGGTTGAGACGTACTGGCAAAATCCAAGTAAAAGTTGATTAAAAAAAGTGTTTGATTTTGTATGCCTGTCTTGTTTTTCATATTGCCTGTATATAATGTGTCTCTTATGTTAAATTTTCAAGTATATATGCTACTAAACTGTATACCTCTGGACATGTTCATTTTCACAGTATTTTGTTGCTACAAGTGAATCCACTGAATGCAAATCAATCTGATTTAATCTAATGTTCTCAGGACATTGTAGCTACTAGTGAATTCACTAAATGCAAATCACTCAATCAATGAAGCAAGGTGGTCTGTGTATAGCAAGAAATTTTGACACAGTTGCTTAGACTTTTGTTTATTTCACAACTACCTTTTGAGAAAGAGCTTTGTAGATAACCAGACGGAGTTTATTTCTATTCTATCTTTTGATACCAACGAAAGTATTGGTCTCAAATTCCAAGGTACTGTACTTTTCTAAATTTAGCCATCAGTTCATAGCGCCCAGAATTTATGTTGGGTTGTTTTTACTTTACAGTAGTACCTTATTTTGTAAAAATTTAAACTAGAAGTGGGAAAGCTGTGTCATACCTTTTGTTAGATTAAATTTAAATTGCTTGTATTAGTTAATAATTTTATGGTTTATGAATTAAAATAAGAACTAGAAAAAAACGATTTTTCTTAAAGGAAGTATTTATCACTGCCTAAAAACTGGGAAGTAATAAAATTTATGCACAAAGATGTAGTTTTCTGCATAGACAGCTTCATGTTCCACATTTTTATTTTCAGTATATAGGTTTCTTACATGTGACCTACATTTTGGGTTTGAAATTTTATGCCCCCCCCTCTCTCTCTCTCTCTCTCTCTCTCTCTCTCTCTCTCTCTCTCTCTCTCTCTCTCTCATATTTAGAGAACATTAAAACTCAAATTTCCTGTGAAATGCAACAAATTTTTTGGGTTGACTGAACTACTAAAACTGCCTTTGTAAATCTTCTTCCCTCCCTCCTCCCTTTGTGTGCGCCGTCTGCCAGTCGCATCATGGGTACGTGACTATATAGTTTGTAAGGTGAGTTGGGATACTCAGCGAAAGGCAATAATTCTCAAAATTTTACTGTTTTTTAAGTTTCTTCACTGTAGAGTTTTACATTTTTTTGATTAGTGTAAAATATGGACACTGATTCACACCAATATTTACATCATTGTTTAAAGCTTCTAAAGCTCTTAGGTAACTACTACACACAGGTAAATTAATATTGAAAGCTGTAGAGGACTACAGATCTATGCGTGGCAATCATATGTAGTGCAAAACACCCATGTTATATGATGTGTAGTGGTATCATTTAATGCAGTAGTGTTTTTCTCTTTTTATTAGGAATGATGATAGCAAGCCAGAAGGTGACGATGCAAGGCAGTGCAACCCATCGCTGCCAGTGGAAATGGAAATTGATGCAGATAAAATGAGGGGAGATGCCATTGGAAACACACTTTATAGTGAATGTTGGGTATTAAAAATACTGCTAAAACTTTCCAAGGTAAATGAAACAAAACTCTATTTGGAAATGTACATAATAAAATTGGCATGAACAACAGGATTTTCTGGTATGCACTTCAGATATGTTTGTAATCATTCATTACTTTATAAGATAAATGAGATGTCTAACACAATTCTACTGCTTCATTTACTCCAAATTCTGAGACCGTGTTTCACAACTGCATCATCAGCTGGTTTTTGACTACTACCATTGATAATAATTATGTGGTAGAGGAACTTCTTAGCGCACTGGTGACTATTTGAACTTCAAAATCACGTTATCTTCAGGGCTGCCACAGATCATGAGGTTATGTTTAAAGTTTATAAAGATTTCTCCCATATTCTGAGGTTATCAGTGTTAATTATGGTTTTATTAATTTAATTTCTCTGCTGATCTCATGGCTTCTGTTGTAGCAATGTACTGATATGCTGCATATTGAAAATCTGACAAAAATGTTCTTTAAGACAAGTTTCTGGAACTTTCTTGTCTTTCTAATATATAAATTGTGCAATCTAGTTAATCAATCTTGCATGTGCCAGATCTTTTATTTTTTTCCCTGGAGGAAGTTAATTAGAACTTAATTAAATTAATAAAGTTCCTCTAAAAATTATCCAGTTCAGGTGGTTAATGAGCTAATGATCTATCAGTGGCCTGTGAACTATATCCTCAGAAGTTTGATTAAATGGACAGTATGAGTATATTATCTTCATCTATTAATGTATTAGGTTTTACTGTCTTTAATTCATCTTATGTGAACTCATTTTAATTAAAGGTGATACAAATTCTGTAATGTTGTCTAAGTTTAGTTTTAAAATGTTCATTAGGATTCCATGGCAAGTGCTCTAAGCTGCCTGGTTTTATTATGAAAATCATCTCAAACAGTACTGCAGATATGACAAAAAGATCATGTTATGCTTCCAAAAGCATTTGATGAGACAGGAATAATCTGGGAAAACATGTGGCACTCCAAAAGGGCTCTCGAAATTGTAGCATATAAACTTTAATATCTACATAAGATTAGCCCACAGAACTAATTCATTTTTATTAAATAGGTCCATATGAAATTCAGTTCTGCATAGGATAGGCCATATACTAGATCCCTTGTTAAGATTTACAGTAAATGCTACAAAGGTCAAAGAAAAAGAAACCTAAACATCAGGCTTAAGGAACTTAAAAATCATATGAGGGGTAGTTTGTAAAGTTTGAATTATCACCTTGAAAAAATAAGTAATTAATTTTTTGTTTGCTTGTTGGCACATGTCTGAGGTCCTAGTACACATTTAAATCCCTGCACCACATCACCAGCATGCCACTAGAGGACCTACAACAAAAAATGATAGAATTTGTGAACTTAGTACTTAGATATGAGAATCCTCCTGACTTTCCCTATGCTAACACCTGCAATGTACAGATAAGCAATGGGTAACGGCAATTTTTCACAATGGGAATGTAAAGCCTTCCACTTAAAAAGTCTCAATTCATCTAGTGAATGTGGCTGCTTTATTTTCTGAGGGAGACAATGAATATAACTTGTTGAACTATACATAGGTGCAGTGGCATGGCATTAATGTTGCCTCTGTTGCCGCCAGCAAACAGCTCATAAACTGAAGACACTGTATCCAAATTTGACATTTTTTGTTCAAAGAAAGTTCAAGAAATTTCACTTTCAGATTACAATTAGGTTAATTTGTGACCGATCCACCAGGACTGGTCAGTGGTAGATCCCCTGAGATTGGTTCTCTAGCATCCTCAAGTTCTAAATAGCCTGTTAATTTGCTAGTGGTGCTCACCGGCAAACTCGAAGCATACAGATTCATGTGCGATGTCAACCACATGAAGCAACCAAGGCTTTAATTATTTGTTTATAGAATGATTGTTGCAGGAATGGTGAAACAGCAAACCTTGCATTTTAGTGTTAATTCTTTGCATGTAACAGTAATATGGTGAATGATTTAATGTTAAAAGTACAATAAGAAGAATGGCATCACAATTTGCAGATAAAAGTGACTATGTTTGTGTGATCAAAACATTTAAAATTGGTTTAAAATTAGTAAAAATCAAGACAGTTGCAGACATCGCTTCCAAAATTGGCATTTCCATGGGATCTGTTTACACAATCCTGCATAAAGATCTGAAAATGCTCAATCGGCTTTCCTCCAAAACAATGTTCTCCACTTGCTGGATCATGTTGTCAGACCAGCTGGTGTGAGGCCGTGACTGTCTTATTTTGTTGTCACATGATCTTCTGCCTTCATTGACCTGTCACATTCATGAACGCACACTAGACACATCCATGGTACCATCACCACATGTCTAACTCAACTGGCGATGAATTTCAATAGGTGTCGCACCACAAGAATGGAGAAAACGAATGATTACACGCTGTTCTTGGAATGAAAATGTTGCCATTTTAAGTATAAAAAACAGTCCTAACTCTCGTCATTGTCACTAGAGAGTCATTGTCACTATACACTGTACAGTGCTGCCATCTCTGTCATGCATTCACAAAGAGTCCACGTATGTTTAAAACCCCAGAAGTTCCTATCTGGTCCCAGTTCTGAAAAAAAAAAAAAGTGTTATAACTTGAACGCACGTCGTATTTGTCCAGACAAATGGTAGTTTGCGATTACAGTGGATACTCTTAGTGGTTGGAATGACTGAGATAGTGTGTTGATTTTTTTCTTACATTCTTACCTGGTTTACTTTAGCATACATTTACTTCTTTTGCAGTTTAATTCAGAGTGTTGGTCAGAGGATGTGGAAATAGAGCTATGCCTACTTTGGGACATGACAATTGAGCCTGATGTTGTGGAACTTCTTATGAAGCATAATTTTTTAGAACTGGCCTCAAATGTAATTAGAGAAACTACTGTTCCAAGACTGACTGTAAGTAATTATTTCTTCTTATTACCTTTTGATGGTGGTGGTGATTATGTACCAGCTATTCCTATAGTTACTCAAACTTTTCAGATATGGTCCTCCTTAATGATAATCTTCAGGAGGCAGTTTTTAACATTACACCACTTATATTTAATTTTTTAGTGACTAATTCCGGGAGCATTGCTTCCATTTTTGATCTCGAAGAGTTCTCTCTGGCTATAGAACAATTAACTTCATTTGAAGATTGAGCTTTTGGCCATTGTGCACTCCATGGCCTTCATCAGGAACTGATATAAGCTGATACAATGTGAAAGCTTCAAGTCTTAAATTAACTTCTTTACTAATTTTATTGTATTTGACTAGTGGTGAAATTTAAAAATTTATTAGTCTGTCTTTGTTTTTCCATGTTAGTATGTTTTCCCACTTTATGAGTTTGTTTTGGTCTGTCATAATGTTTAAAATTGAAATAATAGCTCCCAAAACTAGTTACTCAAAAATTAAAATGTAAGTGATGTGTTAAATAATCAATTTTCAAAGTTTATTATTCATTTGGTTGCCACTGTTACTAAATTGCTTCCAACATCAGTTTATGCTATTCCTCACCTTTATTGCACTTAAAGTTACTTTGAAGGAACATTCCACTAATAGATGTACAGTATACTCTTGAATATCTCTATACAATTTATTCTTGAAAAAATGGTCGTACTTGTTAACAAAACTGACAAAAAAGTGTACCCTAACCTCTGATCCTGAAACTTACAGGAGCATTGGTTCTTTCAGTTAAAGTCCTCTAGTCTATTTAACTTGACACTGGCTATTTATTGCCTCAAAAACAATAAAAACTACAAAGAATAGCTAAAACAAGTAGAAATTAATAAATAACATCAAACAACTTTAATGTATACCATTAATAAAGGAATGAAAGCTTGTAAAACTAGAGAATTTAGATATAGTAAAGGATGTTGCATTTAGATAATGCCTACTAATTTTGAGATTGGCTAAATTTAATTATGTTGGCTGAATTGAAAGCTGGTAAAAAATATCATTGGCTGGTTAAAAGCCAATGAAGAGCTGATCACAAAATCAACTATCCACATTGTAATTGATATGATCATCAATATGCATTCTTCATTTTGTATCAGGCTATTATGAACCAAATTCTTGTATGCTGTTTTGCTTCCTATTCTCATTTCCTTTTTGGTTACTATTCTTGGCTTATTTTGAACCAGCCATAACTGACATGCAATAAAATACTGTTGCTATCGAGTGATAAATATTTTAGCAGAAAGTTTTGAACTGGTTAGAAAATATTTTGCATTCCATTATCTTTAAAAAATATTGAAATAATATATGGTATTAATGTGCAGTGTTATTATTTTAATTTTTTATAGGAGATTTTGGTGGGCATCGTAGGCAACATTTGTTGTGTTCCTTCAGTACGCCAGAAACTGGCACTTAGACGAGATTTGATATCCAGTTTACTTGGACTTCTGTCATTGCCAGATGTACCAACACTGCTTCAGTTGACACGGCTTATACAAACCTGCGCCTGGGATTTGAGAAGCTCAGAAATTAATCCTTTAGAACCATCAGAAGAGCAAGAAGGTGTGAAAATTGATAATTGCGATGAAAACGAGCCAGGGAATGATTTGGATGTTGGTGCTTCTAATTCCGTAGCAGAACTGCAGAGCAAATGTGCAGAGGTAGTAAATATTTCTGAGAAACCGAGACAAAATGTTGAGCACCAGGATCCTAAACAAAGTTCTTCCAAGAAGAGCATGCTACACATAAGTAATTGTGAGGTAAATCCAGTGAAAAACAGCTCTGATGATCAGTTATCACAAAAGGCATTAGAGCTAACAGTTGATGACACTGAGAATATGTGGAAGCAAGAATTATTGGATGTGAATAAATGGCTCCCTAACATTATCTTCATTCTTAATAGCTCAACTAATGGTAAGTGTAAATGTTCCTACTATAAGAGCGAATCAGCTAGTATATATGCAGTAATATAAATTCAAAGTTTTATAAGTTTGTCCAATAAGATAGGCTTTAAAATTAATGATTGTAAAAGCTTAGAAGATTTATGTGAGAATTTTAGCATATTAGGGCACAGAATTTAAAACTGAGCTTAGGGTTTCTTTATTGCACATATTAACATTCACACTGTAGGTATTATCTAAGGAAGAAACAACATTTATGAAACTTCTTTTGTGAATGTATTTGTATAATGGTAATTTGAGAATGACATTATTTTACTTAAATAGTACATAGGTCTGTCTACACACTGGAAAAGAACCTGCATGAAAATCATGTTTTGTTTGCTGTGCATGGTGCTGGTGGTGGAGGTTAGTAATATCAGGAACTTTGCAGCGCATATCGGGTAGCTACAAACACAGGTCACACTTGCCATTTGTGAGTGGGATGCATGAAAGTGCATGCTTTACCTATTTTGTCTATTGTGGAAAAAAATGAAAAGTAATGCTCACAAAATGTTAACAATTTAGCAAAGTTTCTAAAAGAAGAGACCAATGAGTTTAAATTAAACTATAATGCTGGAACATCAACAAGTGAGGGTAGAGGAGTTTCTGTTAGCTTTGTGAAAATAATTATAAAGGAAGGGACTATGTCTTACTTACCGAGCATATTGTTTGAAGGAAAATACATGGATATTAACAGTAAAGAAAGCAGTGCCAACAATACAAAAGGTTAAGCTTGATTTACAGAGTGATGGAAATTTGGTATGCAGCAGGAAATACCTGAGAAAACTGGTTTTGCGATTAAGTTTTAGATGGAACAAATCTACTTCTAATGATAGTTGCTAATTGAAAAACCCGAAATTGGATGCTTTCAATGTATCTTGGAACAATTTGAACAGAAGAGGAATATTGTATATTTAGATGAAACATATATAAATGCTTGTCACACTATTGGTCCTTATTGGCAAATAAGTTAGAAGTTACAAGCTTAATGGAAAAGGATCTAGAATGATAATTGCACATGCAGGAGGAGATAAAGGATATATAAAAAATGTCCTGCTAATGTTAAAATAAAGCAAAAAACAGGCAATTATATCATAAATGCTATAAATTTTAAAAATTGGCTGGAAATACCGGTTATTTGTTATTTGCTCAATAGATCTGTCATTGTGATGGACAGGTCTAGTTATTATGTGTTCAGAAAAATAAAAAGCCAACAATGACTATGTTGTAGAAGGGGGTTGTACAATGGTTAAGAGTCAAGAATGCAGTGTTTGACAACACTATGGAAAACCAGAGTTACTGCAATCTGTGAAATCAGTACCCAAGGAGAAGATTTACTTAGTTGACAAGATTCTGGGTGCACATGGCTGTAATGTATATCAACTTCCACCATATCACACTGATTTGAACCCAATAAAATTGGTATGAGAAGAAATAAAAGCAGCAGCCACATGTGGTCACATTTTTCTTGGATTATGTGATATGTTTGTGTATACTCACTTAAATCTAATTCCTTTACTTTTTTAATTTTGTGTATCGATTAGACATTGTGTTCAGGTATATTGGTGATGACAGTTGTATAATATTATGTGTAGTAGTTCTAAATGTTTTCCTCTTTTAGTTGAATGTTGCAGATGTTATATGTTTTGTGGTGGTGATTAAAAAACAATTAAAAAAAGCATGTTTTGATGTATGGTGGTGGTAGTTAAAATGATTTATGTTGATTTGGTGAGATTTTCTGTATGACGTGTTCAATGTCCTATAGCGCTGCTTAGTGATGGGACCAAATGAACAAAACAAAACAAAGTCTAGGCAGCTGCAAGTTTAAGTACAAAACACTTTGTTAAGAGCTTTTACATGACTATTCAACAGAAAAGTGAAGAAAATGTTGTGGTCATATACAGAAAGTTGAGGAAACATACTGGGAGTCTGACAGATTAATGGATGATACTGTGAACAGTTTCATAATTATTGCAGGAGATGACCTATGTTCAGATGGATTTTTTACCAATAGAGCTAGATGTTGGATTCACTTTCAGAAATGGAAAAGGACTAATGTAACCCCTTCCTGCTGGTGCTGCTGCCTGTCCCTCCCACCTCAGTCATGTGAGTGGCAAGAACTAGCAAGATTCTTTTCTAACTTGTAGACCTATAATAAACAGCATGTTCCAAAAACCTTTTATGACCATCATAGCTTTCCTGTGGCACAGAGTACTCAATAGACCAGTCCTTATCTGCATGTGGTGGCATGATGAATTTATTGATATTCCAGTTACATATTTACATACAGTGAGTTAGTAGATACCAGATTTGCATTTTATTGATGAATACATATTTAAGTAAAGTTTTCAAAGGATTCTTGGCTTTGTATTTTGATAAGCTGGTGTTGAACTTTTGTTGGTAAATATGTGTTGATGACCTTCTTTGGTAGTAGTTTACTGGCATTTTGGAAATATTGGACTTTCCTTTTGGTTTTTCTTTATTTGTTTTTAATGGTTATTTTCTTTAATGTTGCTTTAGATCTAAGTTAAGTCAAGACAATGTAAATTAGTATTACTACTTCATTGGTATAGTCACCTTACTGTGCAGTATCTCAGTAAATTTATCTTACCAGATAGTTCCCAGACAGATTTAATAGAGGATAATTAAAAAAAAAATTTGCTTCTAAGTCTTGTGCAAGTCATCTTGCTGTTACGTGTTGCGCGATAGTTCTTGACAAATGAAAATTTTATATGAAAGGTTGGGTGTGAGTCACTAATCACCTTTTGCGGGAACGCCAATATTGAGAGATAGGTACAATCTGCAGTGAGATGTGCATATATGCACATGCTTCTGAGCTGTTTGGCTTCTTCCTTCATATACTCATAAATGTTTGCAGTAATCTTGCTACTTCAGACTTTGCTCCTTTTATTTTTGACACTGTAGGAGGCATTGTCACCCTAGTAACTAATATATAACCAAGAAACTAACTAGCACTCATTGGAAACACTTGCATGCATACGTTCATACCACACACATGTTTATCATAACATAAACTATTGAGGTTTATGGAGGGTTAATTGAAGGTAGGCCAGCTCACTGGATTTCTGTTGAAGGTCATTCATCAAGAACTAATGCACAACCTATAAAGCTAATGAAAGTAAAGTCTGCCTAGTTAAGTGGTCGAATTGTTGAAAGGAACTACTCGCTTGCAAATTGCTTCTTTAGGAGGACCAGATAGAGGAAAGTGGCATGCAAAAACGTTCCGGCTGTTAACAGCCTATCAGTACTTCATCATCTAGCTTCATTTCCCTTGATGATGGCAGCAGAGTTAGTAGCTGAAAGCTTGGGCAGTTACCAAAATTTGACCTGGTTGCTGGCCCGAGAAACTATCGTCAATGTGGAAGAAATGTATTTTTAAAGATGTATAAATGTGATTATCAGTATTTGAGTTTATATTCCTTGCAACTAAGAATTTTGTTCTTAAATAAAATATGCTGGAAAACCTCTTTGTTTCAGAGTCATTGCTGTATAGAGTATTGTCATTACTGGATACACTTTGTTACATTCCTGTAGGCAGTTGTTTCCTGGGGAACTATATAGCTGGTCCAGGTGAGTTGTAAATATCCTCTTGTTATCATTATTTACCATTGTAATCATTGTCATTGTTAAGTTTTATTTAACAATGCTGTTAACTGCAAGGTTCATATCAGCACTTCCAGGTCCCAGGTCCATGCAATCTCATTGTCCAAACCTAGAATTTCCAAGAACTTATGTTTCTGTCACCAACCAGTTCTCTCCTTCTTACCTTCCTGAAAACTACTTTAAGTTGCATTGCCTGTTTGCTGGAAGAAATGTTACTGACTGTCTGATTTTTAGCACGTTAGAGTTATTTAACCTTCTTCTGAAGTAAGGAATTTTTCCCCTTTTAAGCACTTCCAATTTCCTCACTGTTTTTAATGCTCAAATAATTTGCTTCACCTTTTATATTGTTTATATATATTGTTTATATCACCTTGTTTATATTCCTGTTTTTCTAGATTCTCCCTCCCTTACCTTCTGAACTTTCTTATTCCATGATTTTTTTGTTCCATGTAGTTTTCTCCCACATTACAAAGTTAGCTGCTATGGATAGCTTAACATTGTTATAAGCTAATGTTAACAAGAAAATTAAGTTACAGAGATCCCTTCCAGAAGGAATATAAAATTAAAAAAGTATGACTGTGTTGTCTCAAATAAGCTAAGGTGGCACTTCAACAAGAAGTGAGAAAAATATTTGGTAACCAGGTCTACAGTTATGTATATCCAAAATAACCTTCCAACTTTGCGCTTTTATAGGTAATCTAAAAGTTGTGCTCTAATGTATAGAATCCATTACATTACAATTATGAGGGTCGTTCAGAAAGTATTGCCTCCCATTTTTATTCATGGAAACTATAGGAGATATGTAAATCACAACAGCACAGTTAAATAGAGCAATATTTCAGCTACAGATTGTCATTTTTCCATGTAGTTACCACCATTTGTTATGCACTTTTGCGAATGATGAGCCAGAGCCTGCATGCCACGCTTGTGAAAATCTGAACCAGCTGAGGCTAACCACTTTCTTACAGCTTTGACAACAGCATCCGAATATTGAAAATGTTAGCCAAATAGTCCATCTTTCAGATGCCCAAAGAGATGGAAGTCTGAAGGCACTAAATATGGGCTTTATGGTAGATGCGGTAAGACAGTCCACCTAAACTTTACAATCAGTTGCGTGGTTGCAAAATTGGTGTGGGGCCTGGCGTTATCATGCTGCCGATGAAAGTTGGTCTTCTTCTCAGGCCTTACCCTGGAAATTTGGGCTTTTAGTGTAGTCAGTGTCGTCTTGTAGCGTGCTGAATTGACAGTTGCTCCAGGACATCCAAAAGAACCACACCATGACTATCCTACGAGGGCTGATCAACAAAGACTGAGACTAATTTTTTTCACAGATGTTTATTCTGCAATTCAATGTTTACATGATCTTTTTCAGAGTAGTCCCCTCCTACTTCAATGCACTTTTTATAGTGTCTCTGGCAGGCCTTGAACACGTGCTGCAGACCATTCTTTGTCAGGTCCTTGAGAATCGCCTCACTTTTCTTGAGCACTGCTTCAGAGTTCTCAAATCAAATACACCTAAGCTTTGCCTTTAATGATGGGAATAAAAAAAGTCACAGGGTGCAAGATTAGGGCTATAAGGTGGATGTGGTACACAGGTAATGTTGAATTGAGCCAGAAACTGCACCAATCACTTTTCGAAATGGCCACCTTTTGCACGGATACAGGCTCTGAGTCTTCATGGCCACTCGTCTATGGCGGAAAGGACGACATTCAGGGGGAAATCCGCCACTGCTGACAACAAGTAATGCTTTAAACTTCCAGTGGTGGGGTGTCTCCTCTTGCAAGCAATGCCCTCAAGCAGTGACCACAGTTGGCAGTCCAATGGATTCAGGTTTGGGCTGCTACTGGGCCAATCTTCAAGCGAAATGAAGTCAGGGACATGACACTGAAGCCATGCTTGCATTGACCTGGCCTTGTGGGCAGGGGCAGAATCCTGCTGGAAAGTTCATGGTTGGTTTTGAAACAATGTACCACTCAAGTTCCTGTCAACAGGCTCCAAAACAGTGCTTTCATAGACCTAGGTACTCTGGCGCTGGTTTTAATGCCCTTGTTGCAAAAATGTAGTTGGGTGGTACCAGAATAACTCACCCCTCACCACACCATCACTGAGGAGGAATGATGGGTCCTCTGAACTTTAGGAACCTTATTACTGGCATCCCGAGAAGATGATGCATAAACCCTGTAGATTTGCACATTGAAAGACTCAATAGTGAAAACGTTTTCATCGGTGAAAGAGGATGATCCGATGACCATTTTGAGCATAACGCTGTAGGAGACGTCGACATTTAAGCACTCTCAGCTTAATAAGCCTTCAGTCCAAGGTCCTCTGACGGAAGCCTGGACATTGTCCTTTTTGAAATGTTCATTTCATGGGACAAGATAGCCTGCTTCTGCACAGGATTTCTCTGAGCACGGGCCGTCACTGCTTTTTGTGGTGCTGGAGTCCTGACACTGCATGGTTGACCCTCCCTCGGCCGATCCTTTACAATCCCAGTTTCAGTGAATCGCTCGGTGTTGCGGTACACAAACATATGGCCGATTTTCAGTTTTTGTAGCGTCTTGAAAATGTCACTTGCAGATTTTCCAACTTTATGCAACGCAGTGATGGCTACACGATTTTCATAATCACCCCATTCCATGGTGAAACCTGGAGCTAAATACTTCCTCTTTCAAAGATAAGCTAACAATGGTTCAAGGTTAAGGTGTGCACACACGCAGTTGTTTACATGCTAAACCATATGTACAGTATCTGTCAAAAATTTGTAACAGTATTTATGGCAAGACTAAGTATTAACTTCATTTCTAAAGATTTTTTATTTTCATTATGTATGTTTTTGTTTATTATTTTAAAATGCTATGGTTTTGTTTCAAGCTTTGGTAATGGCACTCATTGAAACACTGGAACAACTGGACCGAGAATACAGGGATGATGATAGATATTGTAATAAGAAATTACGAGGAGCTGCTTGCCATTGGGTATCTGTGTTATCTGCTTTCACCTCATTTACTGAAGGAAGAATAGCATTAGGTAAGTTGTGCATGCTATTTTATTTAAAGGTATGAAGGATGTTTAAATGAAAAGTTATGAAACGATGCTGTGGTTATAGTTAGTCTTTATTCAAAATTAATCACCAGAGGTGTGAGCAGCACAGTTATCCCAATTTTAACGAGCCGATGGATTTTGTTCTCAGAATTCCTTTAGCTGTGACATGAGTCAGGTCTCTACTGTGTCCCTCAGTTTATCGTCTGAGTTGAAATGCTTCCCTTTGAGCTGTATTTCTATTTAGCGGACCAAACAGATGGAAGTCATAAGATGACATGTCTGGCCATAGGGCAGACACTTAAGCTGCTCTCACTTGAACTTGGCCAATACACTTTGTGTATTGGCCAAGTGATGTGTAGTATGTGTAGTATCACATACCAGAATCACTCCCTCCTCCTTCAGCAACCCTGATCGTTTGCCTTAATGGACTTGTGTAGGCTATGGAGCAGAGGAAGACAGCTTCAAGTGTTGTGACATATTTCAGCGGGAGCGAGGCCTGCAGTGCATGTGACATCAAGCAAGAGCCATGTAGTACCAAGTTGCCTATATAAATGGTGCTGTGAGTACAGAATCTGAGGGTTCAGTCAGGTGTAGCACACTCGATGACATTAACATGGCCATTACTTTGTTTTATTTTATTTACTTTATAACATGCCTGTCCTTCAGATAAACTACGAGTTAAGTTTTATATATTTTCTCATAGTACAGAGCCAAAATGTAATTGTTTATAAACTGTGACCAATTGTGTAATTAAAGCAGGCAGCATTAATATTACAAAACCCAAGATGTAAGTTGTACATATTATTAATAAACAATACTTTTCCTGTCTTTCTTATGCTGTTGGAACCCACACACATCACTTCCAATAATTTGTTATTAAAATATATAATCAACCTATTAATATAATTACAATTTTAATTGCATCTTATTTATTCTTAACATAAATTGCTGTTGTTAAAATTATTAATATTTATAAAGGACCTATTTCCTTCCCCTTCAGCAGCATTTAATCAGCGTGATGTCACATACTAACCTGCCTTTCGTTCGGGGCATATTTGGTGGTGAGAGCTGACGGAGCTAACGTCACACCACAATCACAATCCCCTGCTATGGAGTGTCTCACTGTACACACTACTGTTAATGATTCTTTGTGTTCAAGGAATTTGATGGAAAGGTCGAAAATGACAATGAGCATCTCTTTGTCTATTGATGGCACAGCTTTGAAATTTTTAGAGGAAAGTGACAGTGTATGCTTTCACTGCATGCTGCTCGGCTTTGTCTTTGGCTCAGAGTGACAGCACCAACTCTCGCCACCAGTGATGAACTACTCCAGGAAAGCTCCAGTTCCTTTTGCAGTCTGCTGAGCTTCTTTGATACCCACTGTGTGCACACCTTCCAATAATCCAACCTGTCATACACAATTGAATTGGACAGTGGAGAAAGGAACTAAATCATTTTTTTGTTGTTTAACTTTTCAGGAGAGACAAAAAGCTGTTCATCTGATAAACTTATTTTCAGAAAATTCTGTTGTATTCTTTATTGCAATCCAGTAAATATATATAAATGCACCCATTTAATTCTTAGTAATTAATTGATTTTGAAAAAAGTTACTTAGTTCCTTTCTCCATTTGATAGGTTTACCACTATTACACAAATAAAAATATTTGTTAATTAATGTCCACTTATCTTAAGAAGTTGATGTTTACCACTGTTTAATGTGTTTATTTATTTAAAAGTATAGTTTTTATTCCAATATTGATGTTCAGCATCTTGAATAACATAGCTACAATGTGTGTACTGCATAAAACAACACAAAATGAAAAAAACACATTAACATTTGTAGTGCATTTAAAAATTTTGGAGAAGCAATTTGTAAATTACTGTTACCTGATTCATTCAAATGTAAAGTCTGTCTAGTCAATGCAAATGCAGTTCGGCCGCCTCCTTATAAACGTTTTACAACACAGACCCTCCTCCCAGTCCTTTCTGCAAGGTTGCCACCTTTCTCAATAAGTCATGGGTATTGTACGAGATTTCGTCTAAATAAATTATCTTATGTACATTACTGCGAAACTTCCTTAGTTTTAACAAATATATCGCCAAGCTACAATTCTACTGGATTCCATAATAACCCTTATCTTATTCAAAGTGCGGTATTTGAAACCCAGCTCCTTTAGGAGGCCGCGCAAAGTTCAGTGCCCATAAGGAAAATGGGCGCTCTCCCTTTCTCGGCGAATCAAATCACATGTGAAACGCTTGAGAAATGTTTCCTTTTGTTTTCACACTTGATCAGCGCCTTTGGTATTCCTTTTGTCACAGTTTTTCTTACTGTATTTCTGTGAATACCCAGAATTTATCAGATTTATTGCATGACCCCTTACCAAGATTATTTTTCAGCACATATTTGTATGTGTTCAAAACAAGCGCTCGAATCGTTATAACTTTGTTTTTTGAGACTTCTCCAGTAACTTAACTCGGCCCAGCAACACTTTCCAATTCATTCACACTATTGTCTTCACTTTGATTATTTTCATTTGACTGAAAGTTATCTACTATTTCATTTACATTCACACTACATTTCCCTCCCATGGTCTGCACATCGTGACACGCAACGAATTTCTGCACGTAATGAAACAGATCAACTGGAAGTTGGAACTTTGGCAACTGAGACTCCACGTGGAGTAAACATGCAACTGTCATTTCCAGAAAATCAGGGTTGCTATTGGTCCTCAACGACAGTGTTCCATTTCTGAAGTGTGGAGATAGATTTATGATGGTCATTAGTGGGCAGTAGGGTCCGTTTCCTTTGAGACGCAACTGCACTTGCGTTGAGTAGACAGACTTTCCATAAGGAATATTCTATGAAATCACTGGCCACTACAATAGATCTTTATAAAATTTTTGTGCACCTTCCCCGTGTACATATTTCACCAGCTTTTGTATGTCTTCCATTTTCTTTCTCTGAATGGGCACTTTGAGTTGTAGATAAGCTGGTTCCAGATCCAGGAGAAAATTTGAACTTGTTTTAAGCAAATGGAATGTATGTGTTCGACAGTTATTGATAAATGGAAGTGTTCTTATTATTCCAGATTTAGCAGTCTCATAAATAAATTTCTTATACTGGGAAATTGCAAATGATTCTTTCTTCTTGGAAAATCCTTACTTGCTATTTCTGTAGAAATCACATTCTTTTTGTAAAATTGTGGCCACCACTTTTCAAAATTCATAATGCTTTCTGTCTGTACTATAGTAACAATTATTTCTACAATGCTATGTAGCTGTCAGCTCCACATATTCAACTCTGTCACATGGAAGGAATGACAGACCTCTCTCTGGAAATCTATGAAGAATCTTGTTAACTTTTCCCAGCTGTGTCATGCTAGACACATTTGAATTAGGATGTGATTTTTGTTTTGCCCCGGCGTTTCATCATAGAAGTGTAATTCTGTAATATTTTCTGACAGAGTAGTCTTGATATAATCATATAAAAAGGAATATACTTAATTAGCCCCGTTCTTTCCCTCGCCTTCATGGTAGGGAAAGATATTTGATATTATTTGATATTTGATATTATATATGCAAAAACTGTGTACCCATAACTGTCTAAGGTAAAATATTTCTTACACAGGGATGTTTGTAAAGCCAAATTCTGCATAAAGTCAAATGCTAATCCAGCAACATGATCGTGTTTAGTTTGTTGCACTTACTTTAAGGCAGTATAAAATCTGTTACTCCTGTACTTGCGTATATCAAGATCAATTTGTGCTGCCCTTTTGCTACTGTTAGTAATATGAGGGCCCTTTATTTTGACTTCTAGTTTCTCACATTTGCTGCAAACATCAATTTGTGGGCGACCGAAAGCATAATTAGCATTTTCAGAGAAGTACTTTATAAAAATGATACTTAACATCGGCTTCTGGATATTTCTGCTGGAAAAGATGCACACTTTTGATATTTGTAAGTGCATCCAAGTATTTTAATTCTTTGCCAATATAGAGGGTTGTCTTTAGGGGAAATGAATGGGTATGTTCATGCATGGCATTCAATATATTTTCTGAATAGTTTTGGTGGTGCACTCATTTTCACCTCGTTTATGCCTTGGAATTTGATGATTTGATTTGCGAAACACTTGTATCTAATACAATTTTGAGTCGAACTAATACTCAATGCTCCATTTATTGCTAGTATTTACCTAGAACGCGTTTCGTTAGGATCTTCCTAACATCATCAGCTGTTGTCGACTAATGGATGCCGGTTCAGTGATTGGACAAGATGGACAAGAATATCCATTATGGACAAGAATAGGTAAATACTACCAATAAATGGAGCATTGAGTATTAGTTCGACTCAAAATTGTATTAATTTTGTGCTTCATTGTATCATAGTCCTTAAACAACAGAACACTTGTATCTGTTATACTGCATGAAGATTAAGAAATGCTTGCTTGCAAATGCTCATGCATCTACCTTCTACAACAACAAAATAATCAGAAGAATGCCATCTCTTGTTACCTGCAGGTTCATGTTTCTCTTTCCTTGGTTGCCTTTGTTTCACCTCTTTAACAACAATTAACCGTTGTAGATGTATATGTTGAGCATTTTTATCTTCTGTGTTAAGAAAATCTGACAGAATTTTCACATGTTGTGTATCATTAATACGGTGGAAGCATTCCATCCACACCTGAAAAACAGTATTGAATTACATTAGCATCAGTAGTAAAACTCTCTGTAAAATATAAAAGTAATGCATATGCACATTTCGTGCTGCAATAGTTATTGTCTTATTTATTTACTTGCAATCTACTCTGATGCTTTTCCCAGGTACAGGATTGCCTGATAGTTCAAATAGGGTAGTCCATGAAGTCTTGTCTGTTCCCCCCCCCCCCCCCCCCCCTTTTGTGCTGCTCCTTGCTTCTTCTTTTTTTGTTGTTGACATGATTCCTTCACAACAACAAGCTTCTAACTAAACAGTTGCAGTCTCCATAAATGCAGAGAAACAGGAATGATTACATAGACGTAATATGCCAGCCATTTTCAAAGCACATTCTTGATGCAACAGGAGCATTTTACTTGTAGTTCACGTCAACGAAAATGAGGAGAAACAAACTAAGTCACTGACATAGTCCCTTTCTCCTCCTGATGATTCATAGAAACTCATGTTGCTCGACTAAGCAGTCATTGGACATAGTTCCTTTCAATACAGGGTAATATATGCTTCTGTCAAATTAAAGTGAATGCACAAAAAAATGGAAACATGACAAAAAAATGAGTTAGTTCCTTCTCCACCGATTCAGTTGTACACACTGTTTCAACACTGGCCCTTGCCATCATTACCAACATTTGCATTATGATGAGCGAAACATTTCTCACCAGGTCATTCATCTTGTCAGTGCGTTCGACTGTTATTACCGTCATAAATATTAAAAGCAGAAGCATTATTAACAGTGAAGTATTCTTCATTTTTGAGTTTGATTTACGAGTCACTATGTTTACACTCAACTTCACTTACTATGTTCTTGTATAATTGAAACGTTTTCAAGATCATTTGATCTCATCCTCACCTGTTTGGTGACTAAATGAACATTCTTCTTCCTCCACTACTTAAATGAAGTATTAAAACTTAGTGCCCCTAACACCAGATGGCAGAGGGGTCGGAGCACCGTAGTAGTGGAGGAAGAAGAATGTTCATTTAGTCTCCAAACAGCTGAGGATGAGATCGAATGATCTTGAAAGCGTTTCAATTATACAACAACATAGTAAGTTGAGTGTAAACATAGTAACTCATAAATCAAACTCAAAAATGTTATTACCGTGTTTGCTTGCACTAGTCTCGGGTAATCACTCAAGACTATCGGCCTTCGAGAAAATGGGCACTCCACTTTCTTACTGGCTTGTTGGACATAATCATATGGTCCATCATCTGGCAATGAATATTGATCATGTGTGTTTGGAGAAAAATAAAAAAATAAAGACCACATAATGAACTTTGAAATCCTACCAGTAGATAATTTGACAAAGAAGTTCATAGTTCCACCACCAAAAAGAGGAGAGCAGACAACAGATGCTAGTTGGAGAGAGGTTGAAAATGGAGGCAATAGCCTTTGAAACTAGTCCCTCAATAATATAAGAAAAGTGACGAGTGTCAGTAAACCGACTACAAATGGTTTTTACATTGATCAGTTTAACTCCTTCTTCAGTGAGAACGTGGTAATACCTTGCTGCTCCTCAAATGTGGAATTTAGCAGTGTGAACGCCATGATGTCCTCACTTGCACTGCCTGATCCTTTCCTGGATCTTGTGTGGACATCCAGGCATGAGCACAATCTTGTCGGGCACTACATTCGTGTCCCTAAATGTTGTTGTTGACTAATGGCACTGGGAATTAGCTGATTTGCATCATTTTCCCCCTAGCTTCCCAATATAAAGCCTGTAGGTTCCCACTTTTGAGACCATTACATTTGTCCAAATGGTGTTTGTTCATGATGACATCCTCTTTACAGATAGTACATTTGGGTGTAGGTATGCAGTGTATTTTATAAAGGTGTTCTGCAAGATAATCATGGCCAGTTTCCTTTCTAAATAGGGCCACTGCAGTTTTTCTTGGTAGTTTTTGTATGTCAGTTTTGTCTCCAATGTTCTTATAATCCTTGTCTTTTAGTTTATCTTCTTCATCAAGTCTCTGATGTCTTTTAAATGTAGCTTAATGTTGTTTAATTGTTTATTAATTTCAGTTTTTTTTTAGTAGTAATTTATTTCCTTTTACATCAACAAATGGAAATACAAAATCAAGATTACAATTATAAAATCCATACTGAAAAATGCCATATATTCTTAAATCCTGGAAATCCTATCATGTTGCCCACCATTGACTAATAATTCGGTCCCCATACACCTAACCCTGGGTTTTTGTGTATTGGAGGCCCTCTGCTCCTTTTTACACTTTTTGTCATTTCACCTATCCCACTCTACATTTTTCTCTTAATTGTTTTTAGCCATCTCTCTTTAACTTTCCCTAAATAATTCCCTATATTTCTCCTGTTCTTTTCTCCTTTTACTGACAACATTCTTCTAATTACTACTTCACCCCCCAAATTGTCCCATTTACGTAGCCAAGCCTGCTCTCTCCATATCTTTGTTTGACTAATTTCAGTTTGTCTTACGGGTTTTATATTTTAAATTGCACCTTTTTTTGCTAGTTGGTCAGCAAGTTCATTACCTAAAAGTCCAACATGGGCTGGAATCCATTGCAGGGTGACATGGTTTCTTGAATCGACAGCTTTAATTAAACTTCTTATTTCTTTGATGTTTCTTGTTGTTTTGTTTTTATAATTTACAATCCCATCTATGGCTGATTTTGAATCTGTTAAGATAACTATGTTTTGCTTTATGTACGGTCTGTACAGGACATTCTGCACTGCTGCTTTTATGGCTGTTAGTTCTCCATCATAATGGTTTGAAGTTTCGTCTAGTGTTAAATACTGTGAAAATGTTTGCAGTATACTCCTGCACCAGCATCTTGTTTGTTAATAAAGGATTCATCTGTATTGTGACTTTGTGGGTTCGTGAAATGAAAAGTCCAATTTCACCACTCAAAAATGTTCTTTATTTCCACCGACTTACAGTTTAACACTTGCCAATTACACAGAATTACGTGCTGCACACAATTACAATTCACCAGTTCGTCCGTTACAATTTCACTTGTACTCGCGATTACGTAAACTCCGATGCACGTACACCATTACGCACAGTCTTCTCGTTCATTAACACGTCCTTCGCTAGCACGTCAAACACTGACACTCACTGTCTGACTAGCTGCAGCCCTTTTTATAGGCATCTCGCCGTCTTCTCGGCTTTTCTAGTTCCCAGGCGAAGATTCCAGATGATAGGAGAAGGGGAGAGAAACGTCCAGGGACGAGTGACATTCCTTTAATCACCCCTCAGTTAGTGACAGAGACTAATGGGAGGCGTGGCTCGGCCGCCCCTGGTTTCCTCACAGCTGTGCCGTCATACCTTCCGCTAATTGGGTGACAGTATATATTTGGAGCCATTCTTTTTCTGGATATCTTTCATTTTCTGTGGTTATTGCTATTGCTCTCATTTCATCTGGTAAATTGTTTTGCTTATGTATTGTATATAACAGATCATTCTTATAATGTATGTCAATATATTCTGTTGGGCTTGTTTCCTCTATTGTTGTTATATTTGTTGTTATTATGTTCTTGTGTTTTGAGTTATTGATGTAAGTTCTGAAGCTTGTTTGGGTTTTTAGATTGCTTATATTATCTGCTGTGTGATACCACTTGTGTCTATTTTTGTGTCTTGTGTCACTTGTGTCTAGCAGTTTTTGTGCTAGGGTAATTGCCTTTAGTTCATGTTCCAGTTCTATGGCCATATTTTGTGTGAAGCTCTGTAGTATGGCAATTGGTGTTGTTTTCACAGTTCTGTTATTATTCCTAGTGAATTGTTTTGTGAGGTTTCTATTTTCCTTTTGAGTTTCTTGCTTACTGTTGCCAGCAGTTCTCCAAATAGTAAGTTGGGTTTTTGTTTTATATGTGTTATTAAGGAGGTCCATATTTCCACCCCATTTTTTCCCTGCTAGGCGTTTTAAGATGTTGTTCTTTTTGTTGATCTTATTTGTTACATTGTTTACATGTTCTTTCATTGATAGTTTCCGGTCTAGTTCTATTCCTAGATATGCTGTTGTGGATGCTTCTTGTAAATTTTTGTTACTGATTTGCAGACATATATTTTCTGTTTTGTGTTGCATTGTGAACAGTTGATATTGGGTTTTTTCTGTGTTTATCTCCATATTGTTATGGTTAGTCCATTGTTCCAGCATTATAATTGCATTCTCCATTGTTTTTTGTAACTTTTTATAATGTTTCCCAGAACTTATATTCTTTTCCGAGGTCCATATTACTAGGTCGTCGGCATACATTACCACTTGTATGTTATCTAGTTTCTTCAGTGCATCTGCTAGGTCGTTTATAAATATATTAAAGAGAATAGCACTTGTAACAGAACCTTGGGGTAATTCAACTCGGGTTTGTTTCCATTTGGATGTGGCTGTTTTGTACTGCACTGCAAACCATCTTTGAGATAAGAAGGCTTGAAACCAGTTTAGCATGTGACGTGATATGCCATATGATTTCATCTTGTATAGTAGCATTTCTCGCCATACTGTGTCAAATGCACCTTTGAAATCAACAAATAGTGCTAGAGAAGTCTTATTTTTATTAAAATTTTGTTTAATGTCTTGTGTAAGTCTTACAACCTGATGTATTGCTGAGTTATTTTTCCTAAACCCGGCTTGTTCTGGGACTATTATGTTTTGTGTTTCCAGGTGAAATGTCTTTCTTGTAGCTATCATTCTTTCTAGAAGTTTTGCTATGTTTGAAGTTAATGATATCGGTCTGTAGCTATCTATCGATTGTGCCAGTTTTCCTTTCTTCTTGATAGGTATTATTTTTGCTTTTTTCCACAATGTTGGTATATTATTTCTGGTGGTCCAAATGTTATTGAAAATTTTTAGAAGGGTGTGAAGTGCTTCATTTCCTAAATTTTTTAGTAGCTCCGGATGTATATTATCAGGACCTGGGCTCTTTTTATCTTTTAGTGTCGTTATTGCTTTTTTTATTTCTGGAAATGTAAAAGGCTCAATGAAGATATTTTGGAGGTTGGATGTATTGTCAAGGTTATTGTTCCTTAGGTATTTATTCTGCTTTTTGTTTTTATTTTTTAATGTTCTAGTTTTGTAGTATGTTGCTAGTTTTTCTGCTATAAGGGTGTCTTCATGTATTTCTTTATTATCAACAATTAGTGGCTGACTTTGTTGGTCTTCTCTTTTTATTTGTTTGATGTAGTTGTGTACTTTAGTACTATTTGTTCTATAATCTAATCTGTTCTAATCCCTAAATGACTCACTACATTATCATAAAGTGGTATATTCACACTGTAACTTATGTGGTTGTTACACTGTTTTGCACCTTTTCATTTGAGCACCCCTTATAAAATAACATTATTTTAGATTGTAAAAATTTAAAGCCAAAACAATGTAAGAAGTTTTGCTCATTGTGTCTTCTCTTTCTTGCCTTTGACTAGAATAAGTACAAGATGAATGTAGTGTTGCAGGATACATAAGTTAATGAAAAGTGAGAATTTAATAACAATAAATAATGGTCATTCAAATCATCATTTGTAAAGTGAATTTTGTCATCTTATATGAGTATGTAGGTTGTTTCATCAGTTTGTAATATCATTAGTGACAAACTCTCACATAGAATAGTTTCCTTAATGAAGCTGAGTGGCTTTCTTCTAGCTTTCATGTGTATTATATGAAACACTATAATCAATTTGATTTATGGTCCTAGGTTTAGGCTTAAAAGGAATGGACTGTGAAGCCAAGCAGCTCAACCTTGTTGATCCATCTCTTTATTTTCTAGTGTGTTCAGAATAACACATCCTTTACAAAGTGGGTTAGCTTTCTTACTGAAATAGTAAGTTAATGAAATTGCATAAATTGTTCATTTGTGCATCTAATGGTAATATAAATTGATGAAGTAATGGAGAGCCAGATTTATATATGTAATTCTTGAATGTTGTATATAATTCTGAAAGTAAGTAGTTTTGAAATTATGCACTTTTGTATTTTCTAGGCAAAAATGCAAGGGCTTTAAATGCCGGCCTATACAGACATCTTTTGTTGGACCATTTGGATGGACCTCTCCATGTAGAACAAGCTCAGTATATCATGTTGGCCATTACTGTAGTTGGAGCTTTGCTACTAGAAGTTGGTTATTTCCATCCTAAAACTTTCAATCGTCTGCTGGCCATACTTTCTATACTTAGAGGTAAGATACCATTCACTTCATAGATCTAATATTTAGAAATTAAACAAACAAGAATCAAAGTTTAGTTTATTATATTGGACATAAAACTGGTTATGCTGTATGAAAAATTGAATTTTTTATTTGAACATTACTTTTAACCATATGGCTGTTTCCTATGCATCAAGTCATACTATCACTATGTGCTTTTTTATTTTCAGTAATTCAGGCTTTTTATACTACCTGCTTATAATCAATTGTACTGTTTAGCTCCATCTTATTCTGCTTTGATTAATTTATGTTAATCATCTGCAAATTTTTCTTTGGCCTTCCCTACTTATCACCAAATCTTTTCATAAACTTATGCTGAGTAGTTTTGTGGAACTTTTACTCCTTTTGGTAAAATCTTGAAGGCTTTATTTAGAAGTGCCCTCGTTTTGTTATACTCATACCATACCATACGAAATTTTTCATGGTTTACCAATGATGCCAATAACTGAATTGCTTTTCAGTTTTTCTCTCCTGTGTAAAGAACAAGGGCAGTTTTCTACAAAGATCTAAGATAACCTATGTCATAGTGCAATAGAAACATAAGTCTAAAAGCAGTATTTATTCTGAATAAGCTTTTCCAAGTATAATAAACATATTTTGATATACATTGTCATGTCTAATGATCCCCGCTTACCATTGATGATGTTTGTGGTTTACCTTATTCCACCAAGTAATGACTGAACCGATTGAGGTGAGGCACCCAGAAGGTGGAGTCTTGTTACCTCATTTGAAGGCTGGTGATAAGGTTGGTGTGAAATGAGAGAACCTACAAAGACTTAGAAGGGGTAGGCAAGGATCTTCAATTTGGAAGAATTAGCAATTCTGCTGCCCTTAAATTTGGCCACCCTTCCTGTTTTCTTACCTTATCTCTTCTCTGCCTCCTGGAAGTTTAATAGATACATGAAAAGTGCTTTGGCTGTTTCTAAATCATATCTCTATTCCACTTATGACCCAAAAGTAGATGGTACATTTTTTTTTAGCATTTTTAGTATTTTAGTATTTTCTTTTATATGTTTATATTTAGATTTATTTTTAGATATTTAATGAATATATTTGGTATAATGAATATTTTATATATTTAAATTTCCAAAAATGTTTTTAAAATTTTCGAACTTATCCAAAAGGATGCCTATTTAAATTTTCCCATATCCATTTCCTATGGTAAATTTCAAAAAGTCTACATTTGTTTTACTGGTCTATTTAAGGGATACTGGCTTGCAGTACTTTACTCAGACCAACTTGTAACCTTTCAATGTGATCATGGGATAATGCCATATTTATTGTTACTCAATACCAATTCTAAATTTTTAAGTGTCATTAGTACTCCCCAAGGTATGGAATTCAACTGCGGACTTAGATAATTTGGAAATATAATTTTTAAATCTTATATAGCATTGGTTTTGTCTTACTTTAAAATTTCATATATATTACAATTACATTATATACAATATTTTTACATATGTATTACATACATATACAGTTACATATATATATATATATATATATATATATATATATATATATATATATTGGACCGCTGGAGCACCCTGTACCAGCTGCGAACGGAAGGTAGGGGAGGACCGCGTTAGCCACACCTCTCCCTCGTTTGTCTTATAGTGGTGACAGCCAGTGGTCGGAAAGAAACATAATTGTGCGTCTGTTTTCCCTTCCACCTGGTTCTCGATCTTTCTGTTACTAGAACAATCTTGCAAACACCAGAAGTCGGGATATTCCTATATAAAGAGGGACAGACAGACAGTGTGTGTCAGTTGTTGTGCTGTGTTGAGTTGGTTTTGGTTTAGTCAGTCAGAGTTGGTCAATCAGTTGGTTAGTGAGTGTGAGCGAGAAGACAGTCGCAGTTCTTGGTGTAAGAGTTAGTCAGTGACGTGTTAATGAACGAAAGGATTGTGCAACGGAAGACTGTACGAACTGTGTATGAGTATCGGAGTTTATGTAATCGCGAGTACAAGTGAAGTTGTAACGGACGAACGGGTAAATTGTAATTGTGTGCAGCAAGTAATTTTGTGTAATTGGCAAGTGTTAAACTGTAAGTCGGTGGAAATAAAGAACATTGTCGAGTGGTGTAATTGGACTTTTTATTCCACGAACCCACAAAGTCACACTGGTGTCAGGAGTGGGATAATAACATCACCAAAAATTACAACCATGGACGCGGCATTGGAAAATTTTTTGGAGAAGATGATGGAAATGCAGGCCGAATTAACAGAGATGCTGGAGACTAGAAATAACCTGGCCGCGGAACTGAAACTAATCAGGACGGCTAGGGAGAACATCGCCGCAGAGTTGAAACAAATGAAGACGGCAAACAACATCGCCGAGAAGATGGAACAAGTGAAGGCCGAGTTAACCACGGAAATGAGAGCAGCGAATGACGGTCCGGCTACCGAAATGAAGGTGGCGAACGAGGCTCTCGCCGCCAAGTTTGAAGAACAGTTGGCCGGCGTGAGGGATGACGTGACGGAGCTGGGCGAGCGGAAGGGTCAAGTAGACGACCGCCTTAATGATTTAGAGGAAAAGGCCGACAACATCGCAAAACCCCTCACCCGCCTGACGGAGGAAAACCGGCCTTATGTGTGGACGGAGGACGTCGAAGACGCTTTCCAGCACCCGAAGGGGACCCTGTGCAGTGCTTCAATTTTGGGTTTCCCACAACCGGGTGGCGCCTTCATTGTGGACACCGACGCTAGCGACCATTACATTGGAGGTGTCCTACCGCAGATCCAGGACGGCCATGAGCGCGCAAGAGTGGAAGAGAAGGAGCGTGCCGCAGCAGTCCGAGTAGTTGTGGCAGTGCCTGCTGAAGGCTGGGATAGCGCAGGCCTGAGGAGGGAGCAGCTGGCGGGCGCAGACTTGGGGCCACTCTCGAGGGAAGTGGACGCAGGGACGAGGCCAACCTGGGAGGACATCGCACCGAGGAGCGCCACCTACAAGTCGCTCCGGGCCCAATGGGACTCGTTGAAGACCAGAGAGGGCGTGCTGTTCCGGGTATGGGAGTCACCCGATGGGAAGGCGCGGAGAGGACAGTTGGTACTTCCCCGGAGCAAGGTCCCGGAAGTCTTGGAGGAAGTGCACGCCGGTACTTCAGGAGGACACCTGGGAGTGAACCGAATGATTCACAAACTACGGCAGCGCTACTTCTGGCTCAGACTCCGGGCAGATGCTGGTGGTACACCTGGACCGCCTCGCACGCTACGATGGGGCTGTTCGTGGGCGAACAGCTTTGAGGAGGGAGCAGTGTAACGGGACCACTGGAGCACCCTGTACCAGCTGCGAACGGAAGGTAGGGGAGGACCGCGTTAGCCATACCTCTCCCTCGTTTGTCTTATAGTGGTGACAGCCAGTGGTCGGAAAGAAACATAATTGTGCGTCTGTTTTCCCTTCCACCTGGTTCTCGATCTTTCTGTTACTAGAACAATCTTGCAAACACCAGAAGTCGGGATATTCCTATATAAAGAGGGACAGACAGTGTGTGTCAGTTGTTGTGCTGTGTTGAGTTGGTTTTGGTTTAGTCAGTCAGAGTTGGTCAATCAGTTGGTTAGTGAGTGTGAGCGAGAAGACAGTCGCAGTTCTTGGTGTAAGAGTTAGTCAGTGACGTGTTAATGAACGAAAGGATTGTGCAACGGAAGACTGTACGAACTGTGTATGAGTATCGGAGTTTATGTAATCGCGAGTACAAGTGAAGTTGTAACGGACGAACGGGTAAATTGTAATTGTGTGCAGCAAGTAATTTTGTGTAATTGGCAAGTGTTAAACTGTAAGTCGGTGGAAATAAAGAACATTGTCGAGTGGTGTAATTGGACTTTTTATTCCACGAACCCACAAAGTCACAATATATATATTACAATATTACATATTATTTTAGTGATGTCATTCATTTCTGAACCAATCTTTAAGTATGTAATATGAACTCACTGCTCTCTTTGCAAAATTTTCAGCAAGAAATTCTGGTAACAATTCAATTGTAAGTCATGATTGAAACATAACTTCCTTTGCTGATTACATAACCTACATATACTTTAACATTACTGATGTCTTATATTTTTCGGTATGCAGTCATTATTATTACAATATTATCTAAGTTGTCTTCAACTACAAATTTGATATAGGAAAACATGAATAATATTCCATTTACATTAAATAAGAATTTGAATTGTAACACGAATATGATTTGTCTTTATACCCAAGTGAAAATTTATCTTTTGAACTTAAAATATGTTACTTAATATGTAAAAAATAGAAGCTAGTAACAGTGAAGCAACAAATACTACATAACATACAATTATTTGTCACAAACTTCACTTATATTTTAAGAAAATTGATGAACATTTCTACAGAATTCCAGAGACTAATTTCGTAAGCATTGTTCACATCATCACTCATTTCCTTTGTTGTAATCGTTACGGTCGTTAGTAATAATTTTTGTATGTATTACCAAACTCTGAAAATGAAAGAAACTTAAAGGCAGAATTGATTGGCAGTGTTTTCAAAATTCATATGCGATTTCTATGTTTTAAAATAAATATTTTTTCCCAAATCATTAAATCTACTGGATTAAACTAAATCAGATTATTATTGAAGCAAAATTTATCTCCTGGAAAAAAATATTTTTCTTATTGCCACTCTGTCTGCCCACCACTAGAGGGCAAGCGGAGAATGAAGGGCAGAGGAGTTTGAACTATTTATCTGCTCTAGTAGTGGATCTGTTTACTACGAAATTATTATATGAGAATGCATATGAGTCACTAATGCCTCCAGATCTAATGCTTGCTTCAGTAATATCGTGCTGCTCAAAAGCTTTATCTTTGTTAGTACAAACATCTCAGATAACGCACTGATTATTCCCGGAAGAGTGAGAGGGTTACTGCTGCGCTTCTCTGACTTGTTCTAAGCACCAATGAAAGCATCACATCAACTAATGAAATGTGCAGGAACCACTAATGATAGATGTTATGCAGGGTAACCTTTTGAGCAGCACGGTAATAACTGCAGTGATAGGTACTGTGCATGGATGAGTTATGTGACAACACTGCATTTTACATGAACCTAACATTCATATCATATCCGGAAGGCGAGCATAAACACAGCAAAAATGATTAAATTACACATTCCTCTGCCTTGCCTTCTTGTGTTGGACAGACAGTATCTTACAACACATTGTATTCTGCAAATGCCAGAATTATCTCATTAAACTACCTAACGTTCACTACCATTGGTCCATAGAGTTTACAATTACCCAACATTCATCTTTCAGGATAAGGGAAGATCCTGGAAAAATCCTTATCCAAATAGCTCACTGTGACCAGGATTCAAATTTAGGACTCCTTGAACTGAGGCAGGCAGTCTGTTACCATGCTACAGAGGTGGGCCTAATCTTGCACTGGGTACCATTTAAAATCACTCTCATCTCTGATAGGGTAATCACTCAGTTCCATTGCTAAACTCTTATTGGGAATTAAATTACAACTCACATAATAATTCATACTACTGCCACTGGAATAAAATTTATAGAAGCATGCCAATATATAGAGGGAACTTGCCATGGCTATCTTGCATTAAAGCTATGTTGCTTTTGCTGTCACATCATACGTATCTCTCAATCAATGCCTGCTGACAATGTTACCTGTGATGCATTCTTAGAGTATATTGAATTTGGTCATGAGGGCTTTATTGTATCTTGACATGAGTTATTTCTGACTCAGGATGGTACACTAAAATCCTGTTTCACTTTTCTCCAGTAATTTCCCAAAAAAAGGGTAGCCAAGCCACAGTTAATCTCTTTATAAAACTGTAAAGGTGATTCCTTTATTGGAAGCATTGAAAACAGTGTTGTTATGATAAATTAAATTTAAAGGGAGTTAATGACACTAAACAACACTTACTTTTAAATTAGGCTAACAAGTCTTTAAGAAGTGAAAATCATACCACCTGATTGCATGGAGTAAAAAAAAAAAAAAAAAAAAAAATAAAGGAAAAATTTAAAAGCAAGTGTTGTTTAGTGTCATTAATCGACTCCCTTTAAATTTAATGTAAAGGTGATGCTTATTCACTGTACTGTGTTCTTAATGGTAGTTTTCTGTGTGTGAGTGCTTGTAACTGCTTGCAACCAATTTTGTTTTTGCTAATTATTTTTAAATGTGTGTGTGTGTGTGTGTGTGTATTTAATGCTCAGAATTTGATAATAAAATCATTTTTCTTCTTGCTTCCCAATATTTGGAGACTAGATCTTGATTTTGGAGAGTTTCACATACAGTTAGATGATCGATGTTCATTAAATCGTCTTTACCACATAAACAGCACTGTGGAGAAGTTGTTAATCCAACCTTGAATAAATGTCCATTCAAACAATCGTGGCCTGTGATTAATCTGAACATTGCTACTGAATTATTAAATTATAGATGAGTCGTATACGACTCATACGACTCATCTATAATTTAATAATTTTTCGCTTCACTGTGGTGTTCCAATACAGTTAAATCTCGATATATTGCTACTGAAGATTTTCGAGGTAGTTCTGGAATTGTCTTTAGTTTGTTTTGGAGATCTTTCCATTTAAGTTTTCAGAGGAAACTAGATAGTTGTTATATAGTTTTGTGAAGATGTTTTTGATTAATCTTTTAACTGTTTCATAGGGGATATTTTGTTTCGTTGTTTGAGATATTTTGGAACCCTTCTTGGCCAACGTATCTGCTTGCTCATTGCCAGAAATTCCACAGTGAGATGGTATCCATTGGAAAACTATACATATATTTAAATTTTGAAGAAGTTTAATCATATTATGAATTTCATTTATCTTTTCGGTTTTTGGGCTGTCATTTGAAATAATAGCCTGAATAGCTGCTTTAGAATCTGTTAAGAAAACTATGTTGGAAAGCTTATTTTTCCAGGCAAATAGATTTTGTAAGGAAGTATAAATTGCATCAATTTCTCCATCAAAACTTGTTAAGTAAATTCCAACATGCTTATAGAAAGAAAAGAATTTCCAGGTAGCTCCTGCTCCTGCTCCATCTTCTTGATTGTAAAGAGAGCCATCTGTATAGATGTGTGTCCATTTGTCAACTGGATATCTTACATTTATGGTTTCCTGTAGATGAGTATTTATTCTTTTTAAAATCTTCAAGTAAATCTAGGTAGTATTCTAATTCAATGACGTTCAGTGGGTTATAAAGAGACATGAAAGGTTCTATTTTGGATGGGTAATTTAGTTTATTTCTTAGTTGTTGAACTTTCTGTATGAAGCCTAATTGAGTTTTCAAACTGAAGGTGGATGTGTGTTGTTTTACCCATTTATTATTCTCTGGAATTCTTAAGAGCTTTTCATATGTTAAAAGGGCTTGCATTTCTAAATCTGTCATTATGGGTCTGTTACTTGTAAATGCTTGTAAGGTTATTATAGGTATAGTTTTTATAGCTCCAGTAATTAACCTAAGAGCTTGATTTTGTGTGCGCTCCAGTATCATGGAAGTTGAAGGTGATGATGTTATCAGTACTTCTCCACAGTAATTAAGAACTGGCCTTATATATGTATTATATGTAGTATTTAATGTAGATCTTGAACAAGCCCATTTAGTTCCTGCAAGTCTTTTTAATATCTTAAAACGGTTAATTGCTTTATCTCTAATTTTTTCAATATGTTTTTTCCAAGTTAATTTTTTGTCAAACAATATTCCAAGATATTGAGCGTTTACTGTTCTGGTTAATTTGATATTATCATAACTTAAGGTAATACTGGGTTGTTTCTTTCTTAGAAGAGCTGATAGTTACTTTTCACAGTGTTTACTTCCATGAGGTTTTTAGAACACCATTGTTTAAGGGTATTCAAAGAATTTTGAATATTTATCTTTAGAATTTCAAGTTTGCCTGATTTCCAAATTACTAAGTCATCTGCATACAATACAGTGTTGATGCCTGTTTGTTGAATTTGTTTGGGCAGATCATTTATATAGATATTGAATAGAGTAGTGCTAAGTACTGCTCCTTGAGGTAAACCTAGATGGATTTTTTTGAATCTTGATAGTGATGAACCATAAGAAGTTGCGCAATATCTTTCTGAGACAAATTCTGATATCCAGTGAAACATATTATCTTTAATTCCCATCTGTTGTAGTTTCTTGATAAGATTACATCTCCATACAGTATCATATGCAGATTTCAGATAAACAAATACCGCTAAGGTGTCTTATTTTTAAATGTTGCAGCATCTTGTTCTCATGATTGTGAGCTCTTACATTGATTTTTCAAGAGAGGATTGTAACGGTTCCCCTTGGTCACAAATGTAAAATAATTAAATATTTATTATATCAAATGTATATTAGGTTAGCTTAGATATTTTATATTGAATATTTTATATCGGAAAGAAATACATAATTATTATAGGAAAACACATCATAGCATATAGGG
Source organism: Mantis religiosa (assembly GCA_030765055.1). NCBI lineage: Eukaryota > Metazoa > Arthropoda > Insecta > Mantodea > Mantidae > Mantis > Mantis religiosa. Next base: position 144,296,352 of record CM060952.1, on the reverse strand, counting down.
TATATATATATAATAATAAGTGTTTGTAGGACTAGAAATGTAGATGAACGGAGAAACAAAAATATGGGGTGCCTTAACAAAGGAATGCTCAGAACACATGTTAGTTGCCTTTGTTCGTAACAAAACCAACTCAAGGAACACATGCCCGTAAGATATATACAGTGTCTAACAGCCACCATAAAGTTCCTTTAAAGTTTCAAAAAACGTGCTCAATATAATTGCACTGTGGCTTATCTGCATTCCTGAAAGTTTTGCACTGTGCGTGCTTCAGAATAAATTAAATTGTGTGTGTGGGAACATTTCTACCAAATTTCGTACATGCTTACCTATAAAATTCATACAATAGCTTAAACTAGAAATTGAACCTAACAACCACAGCTTAGAAAGTACACATGTGATTTTCACGAAATTCAAAATCTAATGATAGTGGGGGAAATTTGAGCAATGGCTGATGTCTGATGTTTATTACACAAACACTCTCGGTCTTGACACAGTGAAGGCATACCACGTATAAATGTGGCAGTGATACATCGAACATACGTCACATATAAAGAACTCTGTCGTTACATGCCAAATGCACACATCATCCCGAGTCAGCAAGTAGCAACTTTCCAGGTGGTAAGTGAGGTATGAGCTTAATAGTGATAATAAATCGATAATGGAACAGTCAAGGTGTTTTCCTCGCTAAAACAAACCACATCCAATCAGGACGCATCCCTGACCCTGGAGCAGAGAAGAGAGTCCATGCAGAGCGAACCCCAACTAAATTGCCACATGTCCAGAAACCTCCCCCATATTTAGCTTTCACCCATTACCTTCCTTACACTATGAGATGTTGAGCGCTGGTAGGTCTCAACCAGGTTCCCAACAGGGAAGTACCCCCTCAGGATCTGCAAATTTTACTTGGTGTATGCATATAACACAATTTGTGATATTCTGTGACTTACCATCATGTAAATAATTTTTTTTCTTGTACCATTTGAGACACTGCTCTGTAATTATTAGTTCGGTTCTTCCTCTCACTCATGTTTCATTAAATTCATTGTTGTTAATACATTATTGTAATATCAGTGTTGTACTTTTTAAAAAGAAAATATTTAGGAAAATTAGTTGATGGAATACCTATAAGGTGTGAATGTGACTCAAGCTTGTAATAGATGTAAGGAAAGAACAAATATTTCCAAGCGATGTATTATCTCATTTCTTTAATCTGGTTTATTTCTGCTGATACTCAAATTTTCATCATCAGAATAGGTAAATATGAAGTCTGAGAATAAGTCACAAAACCGGGCTATGGCATCAGCTAAATCAACTTCATTCTGAGCTCAATTAATACAGCATATTATATGAGTACCTCTACTTCTTTGATTGTTTTGTATGCTTTTCACTTAGACTTTCACTTGAGTCACAGGGAATGCAGTCCAGCAACTCCTCGGGGACTTATCTAAAATAAAGCTAGAGGCAACTACTTTTAATAATGCAAAAGCTAAAACAGTAAAAGTTTTGAAAATGTTTTTGAGGTTTATCTTAAATCATACTTAGATATCATTAAGTTCTGAAAGCGTTGAGGATCCATCCCTATTTTATGTATTTTTATTTTGATGGAATGTTGATAGTTTAATTCTTTTACTAGGTAAACTGCAGGTGGAACCAGCAGAAGAAGATTCAAATAGTACTGACAGAGAAATTGAGAAAGAAGTTTTGGACAGCCTGGAGCAGTATTTTGATGCAGTGATTGAGTGGGCTGATGAAGAGCTACTGACTCATGTGGTTCAGCATTGTGACGTACAGAATTTGGCAGTTCTACAATCTTTCATAAGACATCGTAGATCATCTGAGTAAAATTCTTACTTTGCATTATGTACACTTTCTATGTATCAAACTGTGCAAAAGAACTTTGTTTAAACACTAGGAACTTCCAGCTCCTAGCACTCTGTTAAATGTAGCTTTTGTGGTGATTCTCAAAGAATATCTGAATCAGATTTCTGTTCCATGATAAGTGTTAAATACAAATATATATAACTGTTATGCCTAAAATATATTTTTTAACCCATTTAGACCTGATTTATTTTTAACTAAAACTGATTTTTGAAACCAGTTTAAAAATACTGTGGTTACTGATGCCCTTAGAAGCTATTTCTACTATAACAGTAAATATAAGGCCTACAAGAAATGTTCCTTGTACATATTTACTATTCATTGATATGTTATTTGAGTATGTTTATTATTCATTTGAGAAATATAATTTTATGAACCTGATATTTATTTTGTTCTTTGTTAATAAATGTTTTTGCATGATCGCAAATATGTCCGGAAAAACAATAAAGAAAGATAGTATTTTCAATTTACACAACCATAAAATTATATACATGTACTGCATGCCGACATTAACAATTACTGTCGGAGTGTAAACTTCAATTCAAATATTAACATAAGAAGATTGTATAGCAGCAGAAGGACTTACAGATATTTCTATGTGAACTGTTGTTGTGTACTGGGAAATGTTTTCAGAAAAGCCATTAATAATCTATCACCCATAGAAGCTGTACTTACCTTTTTGATGTTGCTAATATCCTGAATATTCCGGACATATATATATGTATACCTAAAATGCTGTGATTTTCAAATGGAAAAGTTAGTGTGTTTCCTTTGATTGTATATTTTAAATGTAAATAAAACTAGAGAAATTTATCCTGAATTGATTCATTTAAAACCTTAGCCGTATCCATCACTATGCCCTGTAGAAGTTAGAATGAAATGAAATGTGTAGTGTTTAACGCCCGCTTTTACTACATACGGCACCGCAGGCGGTCACACTGATGATACATGAAATGAAGATGGAGCACCGATGGAATGAGATGGCGGGGGAAACCGGAGGTCCCGGAGAAAACCCACCCCAGCGCCGTGCTGTCCACCACAAATCTCACTTTGCGGTCGCCTGGGATCGAACCCGGGCCACCTTGGTGAGAGCCAAGCGGTCTAACCACTGAGCCACGGCGCGGCCAGAAATTAGAATCTCATTGCTCATCATTAATGAGCGTTAGGAACACAGCCTCAAGGTGGAGCTCTAAAAGGAAGGGCTATATAAAGACAAAAATTAATAACGTCAAAATTAAAATTGACATCAGCAAGCTCAAGACGGAAGAAGACTACAAATGCAGTTGAAGATTAATACAAATTAGGTGACATCGCAGTTCTGGAAAGTTAAAAATACTTAGGGATAACTTTAGAGCTTAAGGGGTAACTAAAGGAATGACAACTTAGGAGCTGGAGGAAATCAATTCAAGAAGACATTGTGTAGTAGGGTGAGACTTTTTTGCTTTTTTGGTTTTTGCATCATTCATGTAGAATATTAAGAAATAACAAAAATATACCATTAAAATGAGTAAAAAAGGTAGGTGAAGAAATGCTGCAGGAACAAGCAGAAGCAAACAGGAATACTAGAGCAAAGAGTACAGATGGTAAATGTAATAGGAAAAAATCCAACATTAAAATAAATGCTAAAAATAATTAAAACTTAGGCAGAGAATGGAAGTAGGAAGGAAAGAGAGAAATGGCAGTTAAAGCAGAAAATAAAAGAATTAAGAAATAAATTCAGAGACAGTTGGGGAAAATTTATGAAAACATTAATGCAGGATAGTAGACAACAAAATGAATAAGATTTAGAACAGAGAAAAAAGGAATTTAGAAAAGTAGAAAAATCAAAATAAAGGTTAGCTTAAAACAAAGCAAATAGAGCTAGGGGAAAATATAAAATAAGATTGAAAAGAACCTGAAAACTATAGAAGAAAATGAAAGAAGAAGTGCATCATTTTGAACAGAAAATAGATGTAGATGGAATGTCCCCTGAATCTTGAGTGAATTCTTCTCCCAGCTATTGTTCTTTAACACAAATTGTATATATACTAAGGTTGGATAGGCAGAATCAGACTGAAAAGTGCGTGTCATAATTGAGATTTGATTCACAGATTTTCAATTTACTGTGCCCATGGCAACTTGCGAGTGCGACATTATATTTCCCAACTGACACATATCTTTCCCTGTAAACAACTAAGTGTTAAATTGAAACAAATGTGTGTATAGTGTTTATTGCCCGCTTTTACTAACATGCGGCACTGCAGGCGGTGACACCGATCATACTTGAGATGAAGATGGAGCACCGATGGAATGAAATAAACCACTGTGCAACCTGTGTGTATAGTGTTTTATAATTAGACTGACATCCCAAGTGAGATTTCACAGAAGTAAAGTGGAACCAGCTTCTCTCAGGTGACTTACTCCACATGGGGAGGATATTCTGATATTTCTGATTGACTAGAGTGAGATATGAATCATGCTGGATAGAAGCGAGATAGTACTAACCAATGAAAAATTCGACAGTACCGATGACCGTTTCGATTAAAAAAGAAGCGTATAGCGCATATTAAGAAAAGACAGGAAATTTGGTTGAAGATATTAGGCGACATCATACGAAATTAAATAATGCGCTTTGCTTTAAACCAGATGTGCGGCTGATGACTTAACCTGGTGGAATGTTGCTCAAATGTTCCTAGAGAACAGTGAGCTGGTGCATTCAGAAATCGTCTTATGAGGACAAGGCGGGCAGATGTTATACGACGGCTTCCGAACACTTGGCAAAAGGTCATAAATAATGGGGCAATTATATTGGAGGTGTATATGTACCCCTATCAATTGCTCTCATTACTTTTTATCCAACCGTTGCAACTACCACGTTACGTTTCCACTTCAACAATATTGTGACTTTGTGGGTTCGTGGAATAAAAAGTCCAATTTCACCACTCAACAATGTTCTTTATTTCCACCGACTTACAGTTCAACACTTGCCAATTACACAGAATTACTTGCTGCACACAATTACAATTCACCAGTCCGTCCGTTACAATTTCACTTGTACTCGCGATTACATAAACTCCGATGCACATACCAGTTACGTACAGTCTTCCGTTGCACAATCTTCTCGTTCATTAACACGTCACTGACTAACTCTTACACCAAGAACTGCGACTGTCTCCTCACTCACACTCACTAACCAACTGACTGACTGACTATACCAAAACCAACTCAACTCTGTCCGTCTGTAACCCTCTTTAAATAGGAATATCGCCGGTTTCTAGTGACCAGGAGAATGTTCCAGATTACGTAATTTCGAGAAACAGGTGTAGAGAAAACAGGCGACACAGTCATGTTTTTTTTCCCTGACCACAGCCTGTCACCACTACAAGACAAACGAGGAGGAGGTGTGGCTAACCGAACCTCCCCTGCCTTCCGCTGCCAGCTGCTTTCACATGGTGCTCCAGCACCCGCGTTACACTGCTCCCTCCTCAAAGCTGTTCGCCCCGAACAGCCCCATCGTAGCGTGCGAGGCGGTCCAGGTGTACCACCAGCATCTGCTCGGAGTCTCAGCCAGAAGTAGCGCTGCCGTAGTTTGTGAATCATTCGGTTCGCTCCCAGGTGTCCTCCTGAAGTACCGGCGTGCACTTCCTCCAAGACTTCCGGGACCTTGCTCCGGGGAAGTACCAACTGTCCTCTCTGCGCCTTCCCATCGGGTGACTCCCATACCCGGAACAGCACGCCCTCTCTGGTCTTCAACGAGTCCCATTGGGCCCAGTGCGACTTGTAGGTGGCGCTCCTCGGTGCGATGTCCTCCCAGGTTGGTCTCGTCCCTGCGTCCACTTCCCTCAAGAGTGGCCCCAAGTCTGCGTCCGCCAGCTGCTCCCTCCTCAGGCCTGCGCTATCCCAGCCTTCAGCAGGCACTGCCACAACTACTCGGACTGCTGCGGCACGCTCCTCCTCTTCCACTCTTGTGCGCTCGTGGCCGTCCTGGATCTGCGATAGGACACCTCCAATGCAATGGTCGCTGGCGTCGGTGTCCACAATGAAGGCGCCACCCGGTTGTGGGAAACCCAAAATTGAAGCACTGCACAGGGTCCCCCTTCGGGTGCTGGAAAGCGTCTCCGGCGTCCTCCGTCCACACATAAGGCCGGTTTTCCTCCGTCAGGCGGGTGATGGGGTTTTGCGATGTTGTCGGCCTTTTCCTCTAAATCATTAAGGCGGTCGTCTACTTGACCCTTCCGTTTGCCCAGGTTCGCGACGTCATCCCTCACGCCGGCCAACCGTTCCTCAAACTTGGCGGCGAGAGCCTCGTTCGCCACCTTCATTTCGGTAGCCAGACCGTCATTCGCTGCTCTCATTTCCGTGGTTAACTCGGCCTTCATTTGTTCCATCTTCTCGGCGATGTTGTCCCTAGCCGTCCTGATTAGTTTCAGTTCCGCGGCCAGGTTATTTCTAGTCTCCAGCTTCTCTGTTAATTCGGCCCGCATTTCTTCCATCTTCCATCTTCCTGATGTTGTCTTTAGCCGTCTTCATTTCTTTCAGTTCCGCTAAAATCTTTTCTAATGCTGCCTCCATCGCTGTAATGTTCGATGATGTTGTTATCCCACTTCTGACACCAGTGTGACTTTGTGGGTTCGTGGAATAAAAAGTCCAATTTCACCACTCAACAATGTTCTTTATTTCCACCGACTTACAGTTCAACACTTGCCAATTACACAGAATTACTTGCTGCACACAATTACAATTCACCAGTCCGTCCGTTACAATTTCACTTGTACTCGCGATTACATAAACTCCGATGCACATACCAGTTACGTACAGTCTTCCGTTGCACAATCTTCTCGTTCATTAACACGTCACTGACTAACTCTTACACCAAGAACTGCGACTGTCTCCTCACTCACACTCACTAACCAACTGACTGACTGACTATACCAAAACCAACTCAACTCTGTCCGTCTGTAACCCTCTTTAAATAGGAATATCGCCGGTTTCTAGTGACCAGGAGAATGTTCCAGATTACGTAATTTCGAGAAACAGGTGTAGAGAAAACAGGCGACACAGTCATGTTTTTTTCCCTGACCACAGCCTGTCACCACTACAAGACAAACGAGGAGAAGGTGTGGCTAACCGAACCTCCCCTGCCTTCCGCTGCCAGCTGCTTTCACAGGGTGCTCAAGCGCCCGCGTTACAATATAGTTGAAACTAAACAGATTCCCGCAAAATTGGCTTATGAGCACTATAATCCTTCTTTACAAAATAGGAAGCTGAGATCTCAATAATTATAGTCTACTTCCAAGTATTTATAAGATATTCATAAAGTGAAACAAACTGACTTACCAAAACCATGGACGGAAAATCAACCGCCAGAGCAAGCAGGCTTTCGCTCCCAATGCATTACAACAGAGCACCTAAAGACTAAAACACAGGTGATAGAAAACGAACGAGAGTTCAACCTAAGACTATTCATAGCATATATAGGGTACAAGAAAGCATTTGACTCTGTAGAACACACTAGTGTGTTAAAATCTTGAAAACTGTAGGCATACATCCGAAATACGCCAGACTATTAGGCGACATGTACACAAACAGCAGTGCAAAAGTGAGAACAGAGGTGGAAGAGAAAGTCTTTAGGACAACAAAAGGGGTCAGACAAAGAGGCCCGCTTTGAACAAAATCTTTTACGTGCATTCCCTAGAGGATATTCAGAGAACTAGACAGGAAGAGGAAACTCTGCGATATAAACAACGGTAAAAGGATTCCGGACAATATTCTAATACTATTTGCCAAATCGCCAAACGAAAACAGAAATATGCTGAATGAACTGAACACAAAGAGCAAAGAAGCAGGTCTAGCAATGAATCCTT
>CM060952.1:144256975-144287631 GCA_030765055.1 Mantis religiosa | reverse complement strand
AGAGAGAGAGACCAATCCAGTTGGAGGGTACACCAATAGAATACAGTGAAGAGTATATCCACTTAGGACAAACGATTAGCATATCATGGAGTGAATAAAGGGAGATTCAAAGTAGATAAAACTTGCCTGGGACAAATTTTGGATTCTGAAGTTTGTACTTCTCGAACAAATCTCTCAACGTCCAAATAAGTTTTGAAATACTGCCGACCTGCGTCATTATAGCTCTTACCTACGTAAGCCAGATTTGGGCACTAACAAAGGGACAAACGATCAGACTACAAGCATGCCAAGGTAAAATGGAGAGAAGGGTATTCGGTATCTAAATCACAAGGTAAGGAACGATGAACTGAGAAGGAAGAGCGGAATGGAAGATGCGGCCAGCAGAATAAGATAAACCAAATGTCGCTGCGGACACGTAGCAAGGAAGAACCAGATCATATGGGCCTATGCCGCAACAATGTGGGACCCGCGGATTGGAATAATCAATGATAAACATTGTATAAAAAAGTTGACATTTGTATAACTGTAGTTCATAGAAGCAAGCTTACAGGGATTAACTCACCCTGTAAACAGCGCCGAGTTCACCCTACCGGCAGGTAGGAGGCCCTTGTTCTTCAAAGAGAAATTAAGGGCTATTTTTATGTTTTATTCTGAAGTTGCATAACCAAATTTTCCAATAGTGAAATGAATATATAGACATTAATGTATTAACAATTAAAACAAGCCTCTTCTGTTTCCATAAAATCCATGTCTCTGATATTACATATACTAAATTTAATAAATTCCACTATTCTCTTAAATAAGTGTAAACACTGTTTATTTAAATTTGCAGTCTTCGGTTGCTATGTATTTTTATAGCAAAGCCTACTTGTACGTTTTCAAGTAAATTCTATCTTAAACACCTTTCACACTACAACATTGCCTGGCAACTATTAATAGTCTCTTAATACCATTGCAAAACTTGTTACTGTTGCGGTTGCAATGAAATACCTCTTTATATGGGAAGTAGAAACGCCATAGTATAAATGAACAAAATGATCGACTTTCCATTAGTAAACCGTTAGTTTTTGTAATTGGCCATTGATTATCATACACCTTATTGTGCTAAGTAGCAATTGTTTTATTATTACTTGAAACGATGCAAATGCTGACGCGGAAAGGAATGTTAGTATCAGAAACTATCTCATACACGTTCTCAACTATGACTTTTTGGTTCAGTGTTGTCGCGTTCTCCCGAAGGTCCGTTGTTCGCGATCGTCGAAGCGATGATAAGCTGTCAACGCAGCAACATGAATCGTGTTAGAAAAGCAACGAAGACAGCAGTCACTGCCACCAAGCAGCCTACTGTCGAGGGGCAGCCACAGCCATCACCACCGCAGCCCGAGCTTTACCCTGCCTCCCAGCCGGGAGCAGGCTGGTCACGAGAGGCTGCCAGCAGCCGTCATCCAATCACTACCACTGCACCGCCGCACCAGCATAGTGGTTACAGGAGTAGCCAGGGATCAAGGGATCTACAAGCACGAATCGTGGTTGCTGCAGCGCAGCAGAAGTGGCCATCAGCAATGAGGGCTAACCGCATCATGCCAGCCCGGGGCCCGACACCACCCGTTTGTGTGGTGGAGCTAGCCAGCCACACGGAACTGGAGGCTGCCCTAGTTATCGGTTTGCACTTATTAGTGCTGAGGACTGAGGAAAGCCGAGAGGAGCGACTAGCTTCATGCCGCTGCTGCTGTGCCTGTGGACACACAGCAGAGTCCTGTGGAGCTGAGCCGAAGTGTCACTATTGTGGTGCTTCCGGTCTCACCTTGGTCTGCAGAGAACACGGGTTCTGCCACCATTACTACGCCACCTGTGTGGGCGCACACACTTCCCCGGACAGGTGCTCTGTCCCCTGCATCCCTGCAGGAAGGCCCCGTCTGCGCCACCAGCTCTGTCGACCCCTCGGCAGTAGCCGAGCACTTCCTAACTTCTGCCAACAACAGTCAGCGCCACCACCAGGGAGGAGCTCAAGGAGCACCAGGGCCTAGGCGAAGCCATTCAGGATCTCCATTCGGAGTTCCTGGTTATTGCGGCCAAGCTGACCGCCCTGGACAGAGAGCTCTAAACCTCAACCATCCAGGAAGCTCACTTCACAATCGAACATCAGGAGATCCATAGAAAGCAGGTCGATCTGGATGAGAGCCTTCGGGTTCTAATCCGGAACATTGTCTGCTCTATATAAAGTAGCCAGCACCACCAACACCGACATATCATCAGCCACAATAGCAGCAGAGAAGCTAAGCGGACGATTTCCGAGCTCACCACGTCAGGTAGGCGTATTATCCCTATACATTGTTCCCAAACCTGTCCTTATCTAACGTCACCACAATTTCCTAGACATGGCTGTGGCCTAGAAATAACCTTTCACGCGCTCGTGTCTAATAGGCACGAGCTCCCCGGATTCTACGGACTAACACGGGTGCTATGCTTTCATTATCCGGTAGAGGTCTTTAAGTGGGTAGTTCCGAGGACACTTCCCACTGAACCCTCCAACACAGTGAGAGTGCGTAACTAGATTTTTCCTCTACTCGTAAAAAATATACTTCTGTGGTACTCTTCAATGTTGTGTCCGAGGAGGTGCTATAATCCACAGGATGTGCCTCGACGAATATCTGTATCATTGATAATTGCTATGGAGTTGGTACAATGATAGGAGAGGTAGCTACGTTTTTTTCCTTAGGGCTCTTCGTAAATTAAAGTGGTATAATTCTTTTGTGTCGGCGTTCCTATTTAGGCGGATGCCTGCAGGTTTTCACTGAAATATAAACCACCCCGGAATGTAAATAGTGTCACCCTGGTGGTAGACTCGCGAAGCCGATGAAAAATGAGGGCCGATCGTTACTGGTAGCGACGGACAGTTGAATGTAGAGTTGGAAAAATAAACAGTTTTGAGGTTCTAGCAATTTTGTAATGTTGAGCAGTGTATTTCGAGGAGAATAAAGTGTAGTTTTTGTGTTTCGTAACCTCGTTTTATTATTTCACGAACCCACAAAGTCACAACTGGTGTCAGGAGGCGGGTTAACAACATCACGGAACATTATGGCCATGGAATCGGTATTGGAAATGCTTTTGCATAAGATGAACGAATTAACAGCGAAGTCGGAAGCGGCAAATAACAACTTGGCCGCGAAGATGAACGAGTTAACAACAAAAACAGAAGCGGCAAATAACAACCTGGCCGCAGGGTTGAAAGAAATAAAGACCGAATTGACCACAGAAATGAAGGCAGCGAACGCCAGTCTGGCCACGGAAATGAAGGAGGCGAACGAGGTCCTCGCCGCCAAATTTGAGGAACAGTTCGCCGGCGTGAGGGATGACGTGACGGAGCTGGGCAAGCGGATGGGCCAAGTGGACGAGCGCGTCGAGGACCTGGCGAACCGCTACAATGACCTAGAGGAAAAGGCCGACAATAATGCCAAGTCCCTGAACGCCATGGTTGAAGACGTCGAAGACCTCGCGAACCGCATAAACAACCTGGAGGGAAAGGCCGACAGCAGCGTCAAGTCCCTGAACGCCATGGTGGAGGATGTCGTCGGCAGGAGACTGAAGGATTTGAAGGCTGACACACCGGGACGCGACACAACATCGGCGCGCGTCAAACCTCCGAAATATGACGGCGCGTCAACATTCGAGGTCTTCCGCCGCCAGTTCGACACAGTGGCCAAGCACAACAGATGGTCACCGGAGGAGGAGGCCACACAGTTAATAGCCAGCCTCCAGGGACGGGCCGCGGAAATCCTAAACGCGGTGCAGACGACGGCGGCGCCCAAGGACATCTGGGAGGCCCTGGAGAATCGCTTCGGGAACCACCGCTTAGCCGCAGCATACCGCAGCGAGCTAAAGGTAAGGTCGCAGCAGCCGGGGGAGATGCTGCAGGAGTTCGCCATAGCGATCGAGCAGCTGGCTAGCAAGGCCTTGGTTGACCTGCCACTGGAGTTCGTATCCTGGGAAGCCGCCTACAATTTTGTCGACGGGGTACGGGACATGGAGATTCGTCAGCGCCTAATGCTCGGCGATTATAAAACCATCCACGAGGCGCTGACAGCGGCATTAAGGATAGAGGCGGCCAAGGTAGCATCTATCCCGACGTCGAGAACGAGGAGTGTCCGCTACGCCGGAGACAGAAGACCAGCTGTGGGACGCCGGCGAACACCTAGTGGCCTGCGTTGGGGGTGTGGACAGCCCGGACACCTGCAGAGAGACTGCCCACACCAGGAAGGGCAGCGGGAAGAACGAGTAAGGCCCGGCGTAGAGAGGGGTACGTCGGCGCCATTACCACCATCCCCTCGAGTGACAATCCGCGCCGTCAGCCGGCGGATGGATGACAATCTCATCGCGGACGGCTGGGTAAGAGGAAAGCCGTGCCGCGTGCTGGTGGACACCGGGGCGGCCGTGGCCATCATCAGACCTGACGTGGCGAAGGGTTTGCCGACGAGGAAACTGAGCCAACCATACCAGCTTGTGACGGCATTGGGTGACACCATGCCTGTGCAGAAGGAGGTCCTGCTGGAGCTGAACTTGGGACGGAGTGCCGTGCGTCTGTGGGTGTTCGTCGCGAAGGTGGCTGGGACGGGATGACCTCAGGAGTCACGAGGCGACGGTCGACGTTGGCAGGAAGGTCCTGAGGCTCAACGGAGAAGAGGTTATACTCCGTCAACCAGAAGAGCGCCTTGGAATTGGCAGGGTCGTCTTGAGCGAAGACGTGGTTGTCCCCGCGAGGAGCGAAGTGATAGTGACGGCGCGACCAGAAGGCCAGACAGCAGGTGGGGTCCAGAGGCAGCAGGAGTACGACTTCACCTCGGAACATCGCAGAGGGAAGAGTCACGGTAACGCGGACTCTATGTCCCGAAGACCCTGTCCAGAAGAGTGCGGCCAATGCACAAGAGTGGAGGAGAAGGAGCGTGCCGCAGCAGTTCAAGTAGTCACGGCAATGCCTGCGGATGGCTGGGATAGCGCAGGCCTGAGGAGGGAGCAGCTGGTGGATGCAGACTTGGGGCCACTCTTGAGGGATGTGGAGAACTTGGTGGACCACCTCAACGACATGCAGGAGATGGCTCGCCAGAACATCCAGAAGGCGAGCGACCGCATGAAAACCCGATACGACAGGCAAGCCAACAGCCAGGGTTCCAGCAAGGTGACCTGGTCTGGTTGTACCGCCCGACCCGGACCAAGGGACGCTGCCCGAAGCTTCAGCAGTCATGGCAAGGACCGTACCGTGTGGTGAAGAGGATTAACGACGTGGTCTACCGCATACAGAAGGTGCCCCGAGGAAAGATGTTGGTGGTACACCTGGATCGCCTGGCCCGCTACGAAGGCGCTGTTCGGGACGACCAGCCTTGAGGAGGGAGCAGTGTCACCCTGGTGGTAGACTCGCGAAGCCGATGAAAAATGAGGGCCGATCGTTACCGGTAGCGACGGACAGTTGAATGTAGAGTTGGAAAAATAAACAGTTTTGAGGTTCTAGCAATTTTGTAATGTTGAGCAGTGTATTTCGAGGAGAATAAAGTGTAGTTTTTGTGTTTCGTAACCTCGTTTTATTATTTCACGAACCCACAAAGTCTCAATACACTTGCTCGTGGCTTTAAAATATTTAAGTAAATATCAAAATAACATGGGATGCACTTCACGCTTCACTTGATGCAAATTATATATTACCGGTTGATTCTGCTACGGGATACTAGTTCACTCTGCCCTGAGATTCCACTAGATTACCTCAATTTCACTCCAACACATACTTTTTCTACAGCTATGGGTGGCCTGGAATTTTGCTAACCCAAGCCAATATTTCTATCTTCCCATTGGCTATTTCATATCTGGATTTGCTTTAATTGGTTCCTTCTCTGAACTTGTGTATTCTAACGGCATCCAAAGAACTTTTGTGTGAGAAGCTTCTACCACGGAGGCACGGTAAGCTCTTTCTCTCGCTACAGTAACTTTTATTGTCCGCGCTAAGGGTAGCAAAAATTTAAAGAAATCGTCCCGTTATTCCTACCAAAATCTAGAAGATTCACCTCAGTAACTACGAGTATATTTATTGGTAATAAATAAGTGTCAATGTTTATACCATTTTATACATATTGTGACTTTGTGGGTTCGTGAATTTAAAAGTCCAATTTGCAGAAATTCAAAATATTCTTTATTTCCATAGAAATACACTTTGTTCAATCCTTAGGTAACAGAATTATGTCAAATACACAATCACAATCTACCAAGGTCGATGACCACAAGAAAGAGCTTACTCAACTTCCACTGTTTACAACATCAACTCTCTTGTTACAACATCTGTCGACTGACCCCATGAACTAGCCACGGCTTCTTTTTATACACGACCATCCAGGATTCTAGACTGTTCTGTAGAAAACAAGAAATCGAATGTTCTATCACTAGACGAAACAGGAACCTTCCAGAAGTTTCACGTTATCTGTGCCGGCAAGCCTTTTATCTCCGCACTATCTTTATCTGCAGGCTCTTTATCTCTGTCTTGGACTACTTGTGTACGTCGTTGCCTATCGTAAATAATGGGTTCACGACAATGTTTTCTAGGGCTTTCACATGATAGCATTTTACAAATAGTGGTATAGAAGATATGGTTACTTACTTAGCTGTTACTAACTCCTCAATTGATACTAACACTTCATTTTAGCACAAGAATGGGCAGGTGGAAATAACGCTATAGAGTGCGAAATATTAACTGAAATACTAAGGTTAATGTCCCATTAGTAACTTAATAAATAATATTAATAAATAACTGGAATAAACTAAAATAATGAGATTACTATAGACAAAATTCTCGAAAGAAATTTTCATAAAAAAGCAAGTCCTTAAGCCACTGCAAAAATAGGCAATACATTGATAATTTTGTTCATGTTAAACGTGACAGACATTTCTGCATACAAAGTTTACAGTTCTAAACAGAGCAACAAAATAGGCAGATAAACATATCAGAACTTTAGTAAGGAGTTAGGAGAGAAGGCAGTAAATAAAGACAATTTACTGGATCTCGGAGATGCGGAAGTTTTTACTGTTCATCTAAGTGCTGAATTACAATAAAAGTAAACACCATTTTTTAGCTCTTTTAATATCTTCTACTCTGTTGATCTTTTAACTTTACTTTAGCAGTGTAGAAAATCGCTCAGCACTGCAGCATTTGTGAGATGTAAGTGGTGTGCTCACCGGGTAATCTCTCTGTAGGCGTTCCATACATGTTCATCCTACACTATACTTTAAGCCGGCGTTGTCACAAAGTTTTATGCCAATACTATCCCTATTAGCTTCAGATGAAAAACTGGCGTCAGAAAAAAGAGGTGTTCATCTGTGAAAAGCTTCTCGTCAACACGGGGATTTTCCACCTCTCTTTATCCCAAGCATCTTTGAAATCTCGAAGAGACAACGGACGGGATTTTTCTCCATACATTCAGTTTATTTTTTTGATTGCAGGCTTCGTTTCTATTTTTTTACTGATTTATTCTCCGATAATGTAAGTGCGTTCTGAAACAAATCCACTCCTCTGCTCATCAATAATATAGTGCGATGCACTTTCCTAAAATGTGGGATTTGTTATTTCGAGAAAGAAATTTGCTTTCGCTTTCTTACAGTTGTTTAATAAACTGACATATGAGGCAGATTATGAATCCAGAAAGAAATGAAATTATCAATTCTTGACAATTACTTGACAAAAACGTCAATTTTATTATGTTAAAGCGACATATGTTATTTTCTCAATTTCTATGCTACAGGCTATACATCTGATGAGTCTTCTGCCCCTGTTGATTGTGATCTATGCAATCCGCAGTTTAAGTCTAATTTAGCGTAAAGCCGTTATTGCAGCTCTGTCCTTCTATTCGGTACTCCTCTCACCCAGCATTAATACTTACAGCCCTGAATGAGGACCAAGAAGTTGCAAAAAGCTTAAATAAAGGGCTTTTCATGCATATAATACTAATAAGGTGATAAACGAATGGTTTTCTAAAGAGCCCCAGAGGGTACATGGGAACCGGCGGAGTGGGTTAGGGTAATAAGGAATTTGCTGTGGTGATACGAAGGCTGGGTTCGAAACTACATCACATAGTTTCGTTTTTTTCCCTTTCTCCCAATCTTTATTGCCTGTATTTTAGTTACTAATTTGTTTATTGTTGCTATTGGTTCACTTTTGAGCAAAAGACAAAAGAATTACAATCCGATAATTAAGGATCTATAGGGATTTCCTCGCTATATAAGTTGGGCTGAGCTCATTCTAACGTCAGGTAGTTGAGGCCATTGACTTTTAAAGGGTAACCACGGGCTATCTTTATATTTTATTAGGCATCATGTTTAACTTTGGAACCCTTATAATTTGTACGGTGTATGTGTTGTAAAACATGTTCCGTAGTTGGCATTCATTTTTAGCAGAATGTCGAAGACATTAAATCTAATAGTTTTTGTTTCATGCTTATATCTTATGTTTCACTTTGCATTTGTGAAATGTTGAAACCTGGTTGAATGGGTCAAGTACAATACCCATCATAATAAAATATCTACTAGGAACTACACATTTATAACTATCTGCCAGCGGAAAACATGGCAATTATTGCATTTTGTAAGCACCTATAATGTTATAAAAGTGTTATTTGTATTACATCTAATTGTAGACACCAAGAGATAAAACAAAGGGTAATAAAATTTTCGAGCTCATCACGAAGGATTTGAACCCAGGTAAAACGTGCATACTAGTGGAGTAACCTGTTAGAAACCACTTAACCAACTCTACGTTGCTAGGGAAGCTTTCTATATGAATTAAATAACCCCGGAACTGAGATGCACCTCGAATTTTTATGCGCTTTCTACAGCTTTATGCAGTGTTTTGAGCTCGTTTTGGTAGTTTTAACACAGATAAAAAACTGCATCTTCCATTACATTTACTGTATGAGTTGAAAATTGCCGTAATTTGTGACAGAAGCGAAAACTATCTATCTAATTCTTAGCATTCTTTTGGCAGCGCTGTACAATTAAGACACTTGTTGGCTGAAGGTTTAAATCCAATTGGTCCCACTGCCTAAATCTGCCATTTTGTTTTCCAATGTTATTGTCAACTGATGCAAGTGATAGGCTGTTCCTTCAGGGGCGTGTTTAAAGGTGTGCTTGAATGTACGCTAATGAATAAATGTTTGCAGCTTTCTTATCTTGGTATGATGTTTTTGGAATCGACATAAATAGTGATTGCTTTTTGCCCCATACAATACTTATGCACTGAGTTATCTGCCCCTCCTCTATAAAATGTTCTACAAATCATCCATTAAAAATTCAAGAAAGGCATAAGTCACATATGCTGCTTAGCAAGTTGCATAAATTCAAAAATAAATAGGGGCTGGTGACTCACCTGGTATATATATATATATATATATATATATATATATATATATATATATATATATATATATATAAATATATTGTCCCGAACCCGATCGCGATAGCGCGGCTTTATACAACAAGCCTGGAGATAAGGAGTATGCCGGAAGAAATAATGATAGCGTGAGATAAAAGACCTGCCGGCACCGATAGGGCTACGCTTCTGGAAGGTGATAGAACATTCGATTCCTGTTTGGACCAGAAATATCTCGAATTTACGAAATAGGTATTTAAGGACGTGACGGCTCGCAAAGAGTTAGTTGTGAAACAGTGTTGTGAAATGAGAGACAGCCAGCTGTTTTGTAACGAAAGCTAAGGATGTAATCTGCTGTCACTGTTTGTTATTGTGATCGACCTTGGTAGACTGATGGTGTATGTAACGTAATGCTGCTGTAATCTATAAGAGTATTTCTACGAAAATAAAAGAGATTTTTAACTTCTGCAACTCGGCCTTTTAATTCTACGAACCCACAAAGTCACAACATGAACGCTAGTATCATGTTTGTCCTTTAATTTTTGTTTTATCAGAATTTGTATTTACAATAGGATTACATTTATGTTGCTAAGTCATGTAGACTAGAGTTAGGAAAATCTAAAACGGAACAAGATTCTCAGAATCTACCATGTCACCGAATGGAAAATTGTATTTCACAGGCTAATGGGAAACTTCGGTTTTAGTAAAGTTAAGCAGGATGGTTGTTGGGGAACAATAGTAGGTGAGACTTAAGTGATAGAAGAGCGTGTATTTCTATAATTGTATTTTTTCTTTCGTCTTTTCCATGCTAGGGAAGTATTTATTGTGAGGTTGCTTTATGAAGCCTCAGGTCTTCCATACTTGGAGGACGAGATCAGGCGCCGGGCATCAAAATTATACGCCAACTTACCCAATCATAGAAGCGCCCTTGTTAGATCATTGGGAGATTATGACCCCACTAGACGTCGCTCTAGCCTACATCGGGTACCCCGCATGGCTTGCGGGCACCCAAGATAACCCAGGAGCTAATCCCAACAGCAGCTAAAGATGAGCTCCACATGTTCTCCTAAGCTGTTTGGCATCAAAATTAGCAACCCAAATTTCAGAAACAAAACACCAGGGTGCTAGGCATTGCATCCTATCCCTTCATTCCCAAGGTATAATTACTATATCCTTATAAGTAAATTCCAATCTAAAAACCCACCAGACATCCTACAACATCCCGAACAAACTTTACTTGCGATTAAACCCAAAACGGGTAGGCACGCAGCAAAAACCTTCTGGCTAAATACAGCCAGCCAGCACAACGAGCGAGCGAGCGAGCGAGCGATCGTAGTGTCTAAAGATCGCCCCGGGTTATACTGATACATGCTTAATAGCTGCCACCAAGGAACTTTCTGTTTAGCATTGTTAATAAGCACGATAATTACGCTACTTTATTATTATTATTATTATTATTATTATTATTATTATTATTATTATTATTATTATTATTATTATTATTATTATTATTATTATTATTATTATTATTATTATTATTATTATTATTATTATTATTATTATTATTATTATTATTATTATTATTATTATTATTATTATTATTATTATTATTATTATTATTATTATTATTATTATTATTATTATTATTATTATTATTATTATTATTATTATTATTATTATTATTATTAAAGATAACAGTTACTATAAACCGTAAATACGTCATAAGTTAGAAGGAATAATACTTCAACAATTGCAGTTTCTCGCGCTAAGATTAAAAAACAGTAGATATTACATTTTTAAACACTCGGCAATCACATTTAATAGATCATTATTAGCTTCTGTTAAATTGACCAACAAATTTAACTAATATTATCTATTCTCCCACCACCTACGCATATGCTGAGAAAAAGGCTTCATAGTTCACCCTGGAGTAGCTGGCAGTACACTCATCGAAGACCCGGACAGCTACTGGAGACAGCGTCAAAGATGAAGTACATTACTCTTCACACAGTAATTCATAGTACCGTATAAAAGGCTCAGAGGTACTCTTTGCCACAGCAAAAAATGTCCCCGGGGAATGAGGCGCAGAGGGGTTGGAGAAAGTTCCAACACCCTGCCTCGACATGTTTATGATACTTCAATCAGTTCAGTTACAGCCCATTCAAAAACATTCTGACGCCGTCTACTCTTATGAATAAATCTTCTGGGTTTTAGTAGGTTGAGTGAAGAGCGCATAATTTTTAATGGTTCTACTTCTTGTGTAGCATGCATTCTCTGTCACACACATTCGCTCTCCTTGTCGCACTGTGGAAGGGTGGCACATTCCTCTCAAGGACTTTCTTTGCATTGGCGAACAGTACTTCGCATTAAGCAAGATATATTTTTTGCTTAGAGCTTGTTTAAAGTATGAAGGAATGTTAAACAAAAATGTTCAACGTTTATATAAGAAAGAATTTATATTTTTCCTATTGCTTCATTTTGCATGTGATTAAACATTTTCAAATAGTTTACCCAAATTACATATACAATTATAATAAAACAAACCTTAAGATGGAGAACTCCTTACAGTGTGGATGATAGGATCCAGAGGGTAACAATACTCAACAATGCTCAATTTCTTCTCGGGAAGCAAGCCAGGTGAACAGACGATTAGAAATCGACGTTTCGGGAGTGTGCATCGCACCCATCATCAGGATATTTATAAAATGTTATAACCACAAATGAAACAGTGGATATAACATAACTATAAACAAAGACAAAACACTATCAAAATTCGCATTACTGAACAAAAGACTCTTCAGTAAATTAAATGCCGGGCCAGGAGATGGCGTGAGCATAGAAAATTAATTGGGTCAAAGAAACGTAACTACTTAACTTGATTATCAAGCTGTATTGATCTTTGCTTCTTAAATCGACGGATTTCCATTTTTAACCCCGGTTTCCAAGAGGAGCTGAACTGAAATCCAACATCACGTTTAAGCGTGTTTCTCTCAGAGGAAATGGCCAAACCCTCCTTAATTCTCCGCTCCCAGTAACTGTTGCATATTGCCAAGATGGCCGTCTCCCGAAAATTGGCTTTATGGTCGTTATCAAAACAATGCTCTGCCAGCCAAGACTTCTCAGGTTGCGTTAAATGAATGCTCCGTTGATGATCGTTTATTCTAGTAGCTCCTCTTGGAAACCGGGCTTAAAATGGAAATCCGTCGATTTAAGAAGCAAAGATCAATACAGCTTGATAGTCAAGTTAAGTAGTTACGTTTCTTTGACCCAATTAATTTTCTAAACTCACGCCATCTCCTGACCAGGCATTTAATTTACTGAAGAGTCTTTTGTTCAGTAATGCGAATTTTGATAGTGTTTTGTCTTTGTTTATAGTTATGTTATATCCAGTGTATCTTGCTGGTTATAACTTAATGAATATCCTGATGATGGATTTCTCATCGTCTGTTCACCTGGCTCACTGTCCTAGAAGAAATTGAGCATATTCGTCGCCAGGAAAGCATTAGGACTTATTTTAACACTCAACAAATTACACCAGTTTTGGGTACATTTATTTTTATGGCTTGCTATATGTAATAGTAATCATGGCGACCAGAGATATTTTTCTCCTCAGAAATCATCTCCGCCTTCTCTAATAATTATATGGATAACAATTTAAAATTGTTATTATCTGGATAGTAACACATAATTTTACAATGGCAGGACTGATATGTGTTATTTTGTATTTCGCTGGAAGTTCACTTTATCAGTTGAGAACAATGACAGTTTAACTCCAGCTAATGAAATTGAAACAAAATCGGATGCAGTTGTGACTTAAGTAGCCAATCCAAGTTGTGCATACTGTCCTCCACAGGAGAGAAAGTCTCCGAGGAATGAGACGCAGGGGGGTCGGAGAAGGTTCACACATACTCCCTAGACAGGTTTATGACACCCTATTTCAGTACAGTTACAGACCATTCAAAAACGTTCTGACGGCTTCTACTTTTGTGAATGAATGTTCTCGGTTTTAGTGTACAGAGTGAATAGGACGCATGTTTTGTAACGGTTCTGCTCCTTGTGTAGCAGGCATTCTCAGTCACACACATTCGCTGTCCTTGTCCCACTATGTAAGGGAGCATATTTCTTTCAGGAACCTTCTTTGCGTTGCTGGACAGTAGGTTTATGGTCGTTGGAAGTAATATTAATAAAGCTAGTGAATCTATTAAACTTAAAGGAGTATACATTTTACCAAAACATGACAACTTTCAAAGAGAAGGTGACCCTCATAAATAGGACCCTCATAAACATTGTAGCTTGTCTTCTGGTTCCTTTATTTCCTGCAGATACATACCTCATAAACCCAAACCTCGAAGTACCGCCACCCTTAACACAGGAGTGGGGCATAGTTATCATGTTTTGGAAGAAACTATACCTAAAACGCAATCGTTAAATGTATTCAAGTTATCTCCAGAAACTACGAAGGAAGTACATACTTGAAATCGGTTTGCCCTGAAGTGTGTTGTGAACAGTTGACCTCTGGGCACACCGATACTTCCAAGATCGATGTTAACTTGTTATGAATCCCGATATGTGGCATAGAGACGCATGTGTACGACATTTGTTTACTTCCTCGTCAAAAATTCGAGTAAAAGATCAGCTGAAGTTGGTACAGTCAGAACCAAATGATGTGAATAAATGTGCAATGTTTACGCAACAAAGTTAACGAGTTAGAAGTGTTAATGTTACAAAGACAATGCAAAATTCTGTGTGATTCTGAGCATTGTTTGAAAGTATGTTTTATAATATTGAAGGTTATTTACTAGGAAGTACTTACATATACAGGGTGTTTCAAAACGACACTGAACGAACATATTATAGAAGTAACTCCTCAGCTTCTATGTGACACATATAGATAGTTTTACCGCCAATAGAGCCTCATAATAATGCTCCAGAATGAGTGTGGATAAGACAGTAACAGGAATAACAACGCGTGCCTCACGCTGTCGGAGTTCGCAGGTATAGATCACACGCCGTGCCGCGTGTGACTGTAAACATACCGGCATACTCCGCTGTGGCTTGTTACTCTTTGCTTGCTACAATTTCTTTGGCTTATGAAACCACAATAATGAAGCTTATTATTGCTTATGAGTGTTTAAGGTGTTCCAAAATTCCGTTATAGCAGTCCATGATGACAAATAAGCTGGTGGACATATCAACTTATACCTTTTAGAGGGAAGTTAAAGTTAGTAATATTGGGGATGGAAGCATTAAATGATAAACATAACAGAAACTAACATCAAAGAATTGTAGATAAATTAACCAAAACTAAATGGCTTATACAATGAGACGAGCATTTTATTTCACATGTTGATAATACTAAATAAAGTATTTGTAACTGAAAAGGAAGCTGTAGATATTTACAGTAGGTGGTTGGAAGTATTGTGCAATTAAGCTCATAACAAAGTTTTCTGAAGTTAAACAAATGAATATTATCTTTGATGTAACTATTTTTACAATTCATATTTTTAATGAAACTAAATTAATCGTGCGTTCGTTGAACGCCCTTCAGCTCTTCCATCCATCAAAAGCATATCTGTCATTTCGGCGTTCGTATAGCGCTCAATATTGCTTGGATTTGCTATCTAAGTACGCGCAAAATCCTCCCTGTTAGGACAGAATGTGTAGTTTTACACTGAAGAGCAACCTTGCAACTCTCCGAGTTATTAGTCGACTTCTTCACAAGCAACTGCCCTTTGCCCCATTACTTGTAAGGTAGGCTAGGGTCACTGATAAACCCGCCTCGGTAGCGTGGTGGCAGCGTTCAAGAGGTCCCGAGTTCGAATCTCGACCAGGGTGAGTTACCTGGATAAGGGTTTTTCCCGGGGTTCTCCCTTATCCTAAAAGACGAATGTCGGGCGACTCTAAGCTCCATGGACCCTGGGCTCATGTGAGCATCATTCCACCCATTCATTGATCGTCCGATATGACTTAACGTTGGAGTACGTAAATTACAAAAAAAAAAAAAAAAAAAAAAAAAAAAAGTTACTGATAAAGAGCAAGGAGTAATGTTTTTGTTTTCGTGGCACGCGCGTCCCAAAAACAACTTTTGAGGTTCGCACACCAGTGGTTCCTAATCCCAAAATAATGTAATATTTGTTGCTGCATAAAAGTATACCTAACAGAACTTCGAAGCTACGACACCGAAATTCGGACTAGTTAAGTTATAAACTACGCAACGCCTATAATCGTTCGGTAACGTTTTGAAACAAACCTTATACTGTCGCAGTGAACAAAAAAAGGAGGTTGTTTGCACTTACTTGAAAAGTTACATGGTGTTTAAAGAGATAAATATGTCTTCGTCTGTATTGACTCACAATGTGAAATAGTAGCTGTCCAAATTATATATTTACAAGTAATAATGAGCATTTACCGCTCACCGTCAGGAAAAATTGACTTATTGTTATTTAAACTTGAAGAAATGTTAAGATAGCTTACTGGAACGAAATTTAAAGTTTCAATTTGTGGCAAATTTAACATTGACATATTAACTAGTTTTAATAGTACCTAGTATGATGTTTTTAAACTTGCTTAAATTCTTTGGGTACTACTGTACACATTTTGATCCCACAAGGTACCAAGCTCGTTTGGATAATTTAGCCATATGCTGTTAATGTATTTGATCCTGGCCTTTGAGATCATCAGGCACTAAACTTAACGCTGGATATTACAGCTAAGGGCACTAATACTAATTATCCTATAGTTTTCTATAAAGGTACATGTATTCTCTGAGATAAATACAAAACTTGTTATGTATATTCTTAGTCATGTTAGTCCTGCGCCGTGGCATAGCGGGCTAACGCAGCATGCCTTGGTCCCTGGTCACGGAAAGCGGCCCGGGTTCGAACCCACCCATGTAGTGGGGATTTAAGTCCCGGGTATAGGACCGGTGCCCACTCAGCATCCTGAGGAAAGTGAGGAGCTTACGCTAGGTAAGCGGCCCTGGTCACGGAAACCAACATTGCGGCTGGGGAGTGCCAAGATGCTGACCACATCTCCTCCCCGTATCGGTTGGATGATCGTCCACCTCTGACATTCGTAAGTGGGCGTGAGGCCGGCAGTAGGGTTGGTAGGCCTTGGCCCTCTAAGGGCTGTCGCGCCATGGGTTATTTATTATGTTATTTACAGTAATGTTATCTCTAACGAAATTATAATTTTTAAATGTATTAACGCTAAATAATTTTTTCCGCAGTTCGTTAATTTAAATTTTGATATCTATGGAAATTGTTTTCCTGAGGTGAAAATGACTTATAAGAACAGTATATAACATTCTTATCTCTATGACCCTGCCAAGCCGGATTCCGGAAAAACCATACAACCAGTGAACAAGTAATTAAACTCAGTCAAGAAATTAAAGAGGGATTTAATAGGAAAGAAGACACCTTAGCGGTATTTGTTGATCTGAAATCTGCATATGATACTGTATGGAGATGTAATCTTATCAAGAAACTACAACAGATGGGAATTAAAGATAATATGATTCACTGGATATCAGAATTTGTCTCAGAAAGATATTGCGCAACTTCTTATGGTTCATCATTATCATGAAATCCTAAAGACAAATATTCAGAATTCTTTGAATACCCTTAAACAATGGTGTTCTAAAAAACTTCATGGAAGTAAACACTGTGAAAAGTAACTATCAGCTCTTCTCTCTAAGAAAGAAACAACCCAGTATTACCTTAAGTTATGATAATATCAAATTAACCAGAACAGAAAACGCTCAATATCTTGGAATATTGTTTGACCAAAAATTAGCTTGGAAAAAACATATTGAAAAAATTAGAGATAAAGCAATTAACCGTTTTAAGATATTAAAAAGACTTGCAGGAATTAATGGGCTTGTTCAAGATCTACATTAAATACTACATATAATACATATATAAGTTCAGTTCTTAATTACTGTGGAGAAGTACTGATAACATCATCACCTTCAACTTCCATGATACTGGAGCGCACACAAAATCAAGCTCTTAGGTTAATTGCTGGAGCTATAAAAACGACTCCTATAATAACCTTACAAGCATTTACATGTAACAGACCCATAATGACAGATTTAGAAATGCAAGTCCTTTTAACATATGAAAAGCTCTTAAGAATTCCAGGGAATAATAAATGGGTAAAACAAAACACATCCCCCTTCAGTTTGAAAACTCAATTAGGCTTCATACAGAAAGTTCAATAACTAAGAAATAAACTAAATTACCCATCCAAAATGAACCTTTTATGTCTCTTAATAACCCACTGAACATCATTGGTTTAGAATACTACCTAGATTTACTTGAAGATTTTAAAAAGAAAGAATACTCATTTACAGAAGCTAAAGCATATGCCCTTGAAACGATAAATGTAAGATATCCAGTTGACAAATGGACACACATCTATACAGATGGCTCTCTTTACAATCAAGAAGATGGAGCAGGAGCAGGAGCTACCTGGAAATTCTTTTCTTTCTATAAGCATGTTGGAATTTACTTAACAAGTTTTGATGGAGAAATTGATGCAATTTATACTTCCTTACAAAATCTATTTGCCTGGACAAATAAGCTTTCCAACATAGTTTTCTTAACAGATTCTAAAGCAGCTATTCAAGCTATTATTTCAAATGACAGCCTAAAAACCGAAAAGATAAATGAAATTCATAGTATGATTAAACATCTTCAAAATTTAAATATACGTATAGCTTTCCAATGGATACCATCTCACTGTGGAATTTCTGGCAATGAGCAAGCAGATACGTTGGCCAAGAAGGGTTCCAAAATATCTCAAACAACGAAACAAAATATCCCCTATGAAACAGTTAAAAGTGTAGCCTTTTCCTCCAGCTGGGTCTGCTGATACTCTGTCTCGGGTATCAGCCACTCTGGATGTGACCTTAGCAGCCTGGATCCCGGTGATCTGGTCGCCTAGTAGATTGCTCTATGAGTTGACTATTCTTTGCCCTGGCTAGTCATTAGAGCTGAGACCACGCTATCTACAGGGTATGCGTGAGATAGGTTGACGAAATAAAAACAACACAGTTCATAGTATCAGTTTTACTATTCAGTTCGTTTCGTGCTTACAGTTCACCAGGAGTTGCCGCCGCGTTCAGATCGAATTACTCTAGATTTCCACTATCACGTTAAAACTATACTGAATTGCTGAAATCTATCGCGATGGAATAAATTACTAACACTGTTTTGAAAGTATACTTCGCCGCTTAATTCACTGCTGGGAGATCTTGTTCACTTAATAAGATTCTCATTACTGATTGTACTTCTCGGCGCAATCCGACGTTTGTGTCCCCGGCAGACAAAACACGTCTACACGGTATCACGTCTCAGACTAGAAGACCGACGCTAAAACCTAATATTCCTTACCAAAACAGATATAGCCTCGCCTCCAGCTGGATTTCTCTGAAAAACTCTAGTTAGCGAGCTACAACCACGCGGACATTTCCCCGAAATACTGGTTTGGGCCAGGTTTGGACCGGTCTACTAATGACCCAGGTAGCGACCCATTCCGTGACCACAGCCTTTCGACGGAACATTTTCATCCATATAGACCAGCAACTTTATTATATAGCTCTGGGTTAAAATACTTATTCGCATTCTAGTAATTGAATTTAAATGCTGTTGCTTCGTTTCATGAACTTATCCATCTGTAATATTCATTATCTTAAATTCTTTCACCTTACTTCCTCATTATAATTTAATTATCATTTTATTCATTGTTAAAATCGTATTCAATCATACGGCTGATAAATACGGCATCAAAAGATTAATCAAAAACATCTTCACAAAACTAAATAACAACTATCTAGTTTCCTCTGAAAAACTTAATTGGAAAGATCTCCAAAACAAACTAAAGACAATTCCAGAAATACCTCGAAAATCTTCAGTAGCAATGTTCAGATTAATCACAGGCCACGATTGTTTGAATGGACATTTATTCAAGGTTGGATTAACAACTTCTCCACAGTGCTGTTTATGTGGTAAAGACGATTTAATGAACATCGATCATCTAACTGTATGTGAAACTCTCCAAAATCAAGATCTAGTCTCCAAATATTGGGAAGCAAGAAGAAAAATGATTTTATTATCAAATTCTGAGCATTAAATACACACACAGATTCTTATCGTGTTTTTAATAAAGTGCATTCTCTACTTGCTTAAAAACTTGTGTTTTTCTTTTAGTCGTTTATATGTGCTTGAAAAACCTAAAACAAAAAATCCCTACTATAAATTTCATTTCAAAACCGGCACTATTTTAAGAAGAAGAAATATTCAAAAAATAGCTCCCAATTTTATGCAGCTTTCCTATTCGTACGGCTGTTAAGAATGACCACTGCATCAGAAACAGCATCAATATGTATGCATTTCAAAGGTCGCTTAGGCTCCTGCGGTCGCAATTTTAGACGTTCTGTCAGTGGCAGTCCAAATGGGTAAGCAAAAAGGAGCTTACTTCTGATCTGAGGCAAGTAATTATGAACTTGGCACTTGGAGGGTATTCTATTAGAAAAATAGCGCAAACAGTAAATAAATCATTACCATACAGTACATAGTCAACAAATTTAAGGAACTAGATTATACAAATAATTTACCACGAAAACCTAAGGAAAGTAGACTGAATGCAAGAGAGGAACGTTTCATTGTAAGCAGAACCCGAGAAAAATCCAAAATTACGTGTCCCTCAATTAGCTCTATTAGTTGAAGATGTTTCTAGAAAGAAGTTGTCTAACCGAACTGTTCGTCTTGTTTTATGGAAATACGGATATTATGGCCGAACACCCAGGAGGAAGCCATATGTACAGTTACTCCAAATGGTGTTCGTCTAATGTATGAGTTTATTTTTAAGGATGTATGGATTGTAGAAAATCATCACAATGAAGTACTGCAGGGACACTGTCTTATCTATTGATTAGTGAAAAATAGAATACAATAAAGATACACATAGTATCTATTCATATAAACATAAACATTCAAAAGTAAATAAATGCAGTATAGGATGCAAAATAAGTATTCGTCTGCATACTGAAAATGGTGTAGAATGTTACACTTAGTACTTAGTAGGCCATCCATTCCACTTTATAATCTCTTGGATTCTCCTTAGCATGGATTTCACCAAAGATTGTGTTTCTACTGTAATTTTAGGCCATTCATCTAGTGGAGTGTTCCTTAGATCCTTTATATTAGATATCTGATGATTCCTAATACTTTTGTCCGGTATACTCCACAAATTCTCTATTGGATTCATGTCTGAGGGTTGCAGTGATGTCGGCATCTATCGTGGAGTATTATATAACAACCATAGCCTTGCATCTAGAGCTGTGTGTTTTGGATCATTAACTTGTGTGAAAATATAATCCTCAGAAAGACCCATATTATTCACGCTGCTGGACAGATGTGTTTTTAGGATGTTTATATAAACCTTATTATTCATAATTCCATCCATAAAACACAAATTTCCCACACCATTTGCACTCATGCAGCTCCAGACAAGAACTGAACCGTCTCCAGGTTTAACTGAAGCTATTATATTTTTCTCCTCAAGCTCACAACTCTTTTTTCTCCACACTATTACTCACCCTTTTGGTTTAAAGAACTCAAATTGACTCTCGTCAGTAAATATAGCCTTCTTTCAGAAATCAAACCCATCGTATTTATGTTCTTTTTCGAAAGCAACGCGCTTCTTTCTGTTGATTTTACTGATGTATGGTTTTCTACGGGCTGTTCGGCCTCCATACTCAGCTTCATAAAGCACGTTTCTTATAGTTTGTGCTGAAGCGGACATTCCTGTGTGTGTGTGTGTTTGAACTGCAAAAGCAAGTTTTGGAGCACTTAGTTTAGGATTCTTCTTGACTTCTCTAAGTCGTTTCTCCATCTCAGATAGAACTACAGGACGACCACTTCTTGATTGAAATTCGTAAGTTTTGTTCTGAGCAAACCTGTGTATAATAGTCTTCACTGTACTGGTAGGTCTTCCATTGGTTTTTCCAATTTCCTGAATAGATTTTCATTTTTTTAAATAACCTGATGGAACTTTCTCTTCTTTTGTAGCTTCACGACGTTTTCAACCCATATTACTCAAATAGCAGTCAACGGCTTTGAAAACAGAGATGGAACTGTCAGGATGAAACACAACTGCAAAAGAAATGGGAAGGGGTGTGTGTCAGCGAGGTACCACTCCTCGGATCTTGTTTACTTGTTTGACATCAAATGGGACATGATTGTAAATAACGTAGATGATGATGATGACAGTTGGTATTACAGGCCATGTAGGCCCTTGGCTTCCCTAAACACCCTCTTGTTCACTAATTAAGCAATATATGAACCCAAACTGTGTTTTATTTTTACATATAGATATCAACCGATGTAAGGAAATAGTTATTTATAATTTCTTATCTATATTTTTCTGATTGTGCTTGTTATATTCTATGTGAGATGATTAGACGAATACTTTTTGGAGTATCTGTAAGTGCAACAAACAGGAAAAAACGAGTTGCATTTGCTAAGGAACATATTCACAAGGAACAGCGTGATATGGTCGGACGAGACTAAGATAAACTTCATCGGATCAGATGGGATAAACAGAGTCTGAAGAAAAGCAAATTCAGTGATCCCAGAAACACTCTTCCCACAGTTAAACATGATGGTGGTTCCATTATGATTAATGATACTCCATTATGATTTGGACCTGCATTTCGTCCAACAGTGTTGGCAATATAAGTATATAATTTATTGATAGCATAATTGACCAACAATGTATTTTAACATTTTAAAGAATAATGAAAAGCAGAGTGTCCAGAAAATGGGCATGGCACCTGGTTATAGATTTCAACAGGATGACAGTAAACACAAGGCAAGACTTAACATGAGATGGTTAATGTGGCATGCACCAAACAACTGCAAACATCTCCTCAGAGTACAGACTTGAATCCAATAGAGCATTTGTGGAGAATTCTTGGAAACGAGCGCGTAAAAGCAAAGTAAAGACTAAGTAAGAGCTTAAACATGTTGTGGAGGAAGAATGGAATAAAATCAGGCCAGCAGAATGCAGAAACTTGGTTAGTTCTATAAATGGAAGGTGTGAGGGAGTTATTAAAGACAAAGGATATTGTATTATATTGTCAAATGTGTCTTTGTTATTCAAATATTATTTTTAATGTACGAAGAGAAAAGTAGTACAAAATGGTCATGTTTCTTTTAAAATTTAATTTAATTTAGTTTGTAACTTCATATGTTGATTTTTTTTTTTTTTTTTTGTAATTACGTCCTCCAACTTTAAGTCATATCGGACGGTGAATGAATTGGGTGAAATGATGCTCAAATGAATCCAGGGTCCATGGAGCTTAGAGTTACCCGATATTCGTCTTGAAGGATAAGGGAAAATCCCGGAGAAAACCTTATCCAGGTAACTCCCCTGACCGAGATTCGAACTCGGGACCTCTTGAACCTGAGGCAGACACGCTACCATCTACGCAATCGAGGCGGGCTTTATATGTTGATATTTAGTTAATTCCTAATATAGTATTTGTTATGCTGTTTCACATTTTGGGAAAAATATTAATTTTACTGTGTCTTCTAACGTATATTAAAATATTTTCTTAGAAAAGTGAAGTGTACGAATAAGAAACTGGAGTCAATGGCACTAAAGACTCATCTTTGCATTTGTTTACTCCTTATTTATTAGAATTAAGAAATAAAGTAATGGCCTCGAATCAATTTATAAAGTGAAAAATTTCTAGGAATATGTTGAATTTTATAAAACG
Organism: Mantis religiosa; assembly: GCA_030765055.1. Lineage (NCBI taxonomy): Eukaryota > Metazoa > Arthropoda > Insecta > Mantodea > Mantidae > Mantis > Mantis religiosa. The sequence goes on along the minus strand of CM060952.1, from coordinate 144,264,448 downwards.
GCAAGGAAATTATTCAATTCTAAAATAACTAATGTGTAATTTGAAAGAAATTTGAACTTTCTTGAAATAGCTAGGGACAAGTGTAAAGCTGCAAGGGAACTCATAAATCCTGAAACTAAAAGAAAAAGTAATAAAATAGGCACATTACCTGATGACTTCATAAAACAATTTTCAAACTTAATTGAAAATCTCAGATAATTTCCGACAGTAATAATTCTGTTGAGGATTACAAGTAGGTATTCCAAACAATGTTAGTTTTAAATGCGATGAAGTTACAGCTGAAGATATTTTAAATGTTGTAAATAATTTTAAACGATCTGACAGTAAAGATATATTGATTTCATGAATAATATAGATAAAGAAATCACACTTTTTATATATCAACCTCTCACCATATACAGATTAGGTATGGCAGGCTAGCTTGGAATTCTTGGAAAATATGAGAGGATTTTGAAATTTATAGAGAGATTTTAGAATGGAAAGCAAGACATTTCAGTAATGTAGAAATTAAGTAACAACGTATTAGAAGCTAATTGTGGGAGGTCTCAGTCATTAGCAAAAGGAGAGGTGATTAGAAGAATTTTGGTAGCCGAGTAGGACATTCTGAGCAGAATCTTGAATACTTCTGGATTGGTCGCTGATGGAACAAGACATGGCTTAATGAGGCTCATTTCTTGCCTCAATTATAGAATCACGTGTTATTGTGTAATATAAGATTCAACTACGTATATATTAATTTCCATTGATCGGTTACTTCTCGAGTGAATACTATCGCCGAGGCATTGTTGAATCGCCGCGACAAGCCAGCGCCGGACGCGTGCAAAAGAAAGAGACAGAGAACTACGCGCGGGCAGAAAAGAAAGAGCCAGATAGAGAGGGACGCCAGCACTTGCCGAGAGAGAAAGAGACAGAGATACCTCGATTGTTCTCTCGCTACGCCGCGAAAGGCCTTGAAAAGTCGGTGCGTTTCTAGAACGATGGCTGGAATGTAAAAACCGGCAAAGAGTCGAGTTGTCGGACAGTTGCAGTTGTACAGTGTGTGAGTTATGTGGACATTTGAACTGTACGAAAGTTGTTAATTGAGAGTGTAACTGTGTGGACATATGTGAAGTGTACTATATGAAAAGTGAGAAAGCGTATCGACAAAAATTCGCAACACAGAGATGTTTACCTCAGCTTATCGCACATACACGGTGAGTCCAATGTATGTATAGTGTGCTCAGATATAATCATGGCTTGTAAACAGTAACGTGTCATATATCGGCAGGCAAGAGAAATATCATACACACACACAGCTTCCAATCGCTCTATTTGTGTTTCGTAGCTTACTTTACGTCAACCTACTAATATTTCACTCATCTAATCGACCAGATAAGACCTGATAAGAGACGATCACAGCGCTGGTCACCTGAAGGTCGATACGCCTCAACGCTCTTCCGAGTAATACCGCAAGTGAATTCTTTTGTTAGTTAGGTGTGGTGAAGCAACGAGAGATCTTGGAGATTGCGTTCGTGTGTATGTTACCTCATTCTGCTGCTGTCAGGGTTGTACAAAGCGTCTTTTCACTTGAATTAAAGAGGATTTTGAATTTATGGAAACTAGACTTAATTCTACGAACCCACAAAGTCACAATACTTAAAAAAGTTATTACATGTTTCAAACTTAGATTGCGCTGTCAACTTTACTTTTATTACACACCCACACATACTCTGAGATAGGACTGCTCGAGAATGAGGTAACACAACAAACTGCTTTAATTTGGGGCACCATTGTAGGACAACATAGCCGCTCCAAAATTGGCGCAACATCCTGAAGCAGATAATACCGCTTCAAGATTCACTAGAAATTATGATGAAGATAAAAATTCTAGGGAAAGAAAATCTATTAGGCAATACAAATTATTGTGGAAACATAGAGTCATATTGAAGAATTCAATGTCATAGCCGGGATTTGAACCACGGATCTTCTGGTCTCCGTCCAGCCGCTCTAACCATTGCGCTACTATGGCCAACGTGCCGATATGACATTACATTCTCCAACTGACTCGTAGTGACTAAGTGGTTTACCGGAAAAAATACGAGTCAGTTGGAAATAGTAGCTCAATGGTTAGAGCGGCTGGACGGATACCAGAAGATCCGTGGTTCAAATCCCGGCTATGGCATTGAATTTTTCAGTCTGACTCTACGTTTCCACAATTTAGCCTACACACGGTCAGTGTGAAAGAACAATTAATTTCCATTAATTGACCTAATAGTAGTTAACTATAAAGCCCGGGCCTTAAAGTACTTACATGTTGTAAGTCGCCATTAAGATAGTAGTCTCATGTGTTTATGAGAACTCCTAAGTGGTTTACCAGGAAAATACGAGTCAGATGGAGAATTTAATGTCATATCGGCACGTTGGCCATAGTAACTCAATGGTTAGAGCAGCTGGACGGAAACCAGAAGATCCGTGCTTTAAATCTCGGCTATGGCATTGATTTTTCATTCTGATTCTACGTTTCCACATTTTAGTCTACACACGGTCAGTGTGAAAGAAAAATTAATTTTCAATACAAATTATTCTTAATCGTAGATCAAGAGGAAAAAATAAATGCTTGAAATGAAAATCTGAAGAAAATAACACTAACAGTTACTTAGAGTAATAAAATATCAAATTTGGTGGTTAATTAAACTTTTGGATTATAATGTAGGTACTACTACATTGTCTTATTAACTATTATGTTATGTGGTTCTTGCCATGTAGAGGGATGACCTCTATGATACAGCCGAAGGGACAGAACACATAATTACTTCCAAATAATTATGAAGCGAGTAGATAGCTGACTATTCATAATTCTGAGGCTGTAACTTGTAATCCAAGCGCTTAATTTCCGTGTAGGCTACACAAGTGCCATCTTTTGATGCACAATCTGTGTGATTTAGAAACGCACCTCCCTTTCATTTCCTCGTGTTTTTAAAACGTTAATGAAAAGGCAAATAGAATTCTTAGGAAGTGGGTTAATGAAATCTAAGAAACCCTTATGCTTCAACGAACACTTTTCTTCATCCCCAGCTTTTTCTTAATTTATTATTGTCCCCACGCTTCTCCTTCATTAATCCTCCTATTGTCTTGCATCTGCTTGATCTCTGTGCACCACTTTATGTTAGCGTTTGGCCTGTATTTTCTTCCTTTCTTTTTTGACGTTTTCTTGCAATAGATTAATCAGCAACGCCACCTACAGAGGCGATACAAAAGCTCTAACAAGACCAGTTGTTTGACGTAGTCGGTGTCGTTGGAAACACAAATTCTCTGCACAGATCTCTTGAGCTCTTGTGACACGATTCGAATCTCCCCTAAGTCGATAACGTGATGTTACGAGACAGCAGTTAGATATGCTTGCTCAACAAATAGTTTTAGTCTGACCTCTCGGTAAACGGCTTTTTATTCAAACTAAAGGAGAAACAGTCTGCTGTTTGAGACATAAGGATTTATAGTCCATTTTATAATTAGGCCGACAACGCAGCTAAGACGTTTACTGTAGTAAAACATGTAGTAAATAACACGATAAAAGCTGGTTTCGCTTTACTGGTGAAAATCTTAGTTCGATGCGAATCTAATTACCAAATGGACTACATAACTGTTAAAGCTGCTTATTTCTCGTGTTAACAATCTATAACTATCATAAAATTGCAATAGACATTTTGTAATAATTTTAGAATTTAAATGAATAATTTATACTTAAGTATAAAACGGAAAACCTTGACATTGACAACTGAAGTGCTATAGTCACTTAGTTTTCTTTACATATTACAACTTTGCAGACATACCGTTTATATTGTTGCATTCATATTAAAATTGCTTTTTTGTACTTTCTGCTTTATTTACGACACTCTCGTCTGCAAATGATCTCAAACTAAGCAGTAAGAATTAAGTTGTATACAACCTGCGGAAACAATCCATGGATAAATAAATCCAGAAGTTATGCTAAACAACTCTTGCAAAGAAAACGGAAAAGATGGCTTGGCCCTGTAGCTCGGTCGGTGGAGCACCTGCCTGCCATACTAGGGGTCCCGGGTTCGATTCTCGGCAGAGGGGGTGGGGATTTTTCATCTTTCGCAGAGTCTGGAAGTATGAATGAGAGGGCGAATGTGTGCGTGATCTAATTATTTAAACCCAACGAATACTAGTTAACACCTTCGATATGTTCCAAAGGAAAACGGCCGCCCATATGAGCGTTGAAGATAAAGGCAATAGGGGGAAAAATGAATCGCGAACTTTCAAACATTTTCCATCAATAGCGTTTTTCTAAAAAGACCTTTTGGGATTCAGGGATCTCAAAATATGTATTTTCGGTGACATTTTGATATACGTTCGTGACAGGAGCGTAATGTCTGCCTTTCTACAATACGTAAACATAACGTAACCCATGGAGTAACAGCTCGCAAGTAGGCCACAGAGTGCCTACCCGACTGCGGCCTCACGCTCACATAGAAAGGCAGAGGTGGGCGATCATTCGACTGATATAGGGAGGAGATGTGGTCAGCATAGCGGCACCTGCAGTCGGAAATTTGGCTTTCTAGACCAGGGTTCACTACCTAGCGAAGCTTCTTAATTTCTTCATGATGTTGAGTGGGCACCGGTCCCATACCGGGACTTAAAATCCGCAACCCCTGCCCCCAAGGTGGGATCGATTCTGGGCGCATTTCGTGTCAGGAAAACAAAGCACAGTGATCTAGCCCACTACACCACGGCGTAGGACGTAAAGGCACAGAAAATGTTTTTAATTATCTATTCCCTACCACCTACCTAAATTAAGAGCAAAAACCACCACCGCCACCGCCACCGCCACCGCCACCGCCACCGCCACCGCCACTACTACTACTGTTTATTATTATTGGTATTAATATTAGTTTTATTAATTATAATTGCGGAAAGAATATTTGAGAAGAATCTTTCCAGGCTTAAGATTTATTAGCTCCTCGGTATTTGGCAGTTTTGGGAACTGAGGAAAACCTGGCAAATTAAAATGTTAGTAAGTCCAGTCCTGGCCAGTCCGCGGGCCTCTTGAATTCGAACCTCATACGTTACTGCAGAGCCTTTTCACTAGACCAAGCTTTGTATTGCATTCAACAATTTGATATCATTATTTTCATCTGTAATAAAAGTTTTGAAGTGCGTCCACGTTAATGCGAACAGCATAATCAGAGTATGAAAATTTGATTAAAGCTAATTAGTGATAAAAAAACAATAGCAAGCATAAAAGGAAAAACTAATGTATGCATATGTAATATTCGTGAAATATACCAAACATTTTGCATACATATTTATATGAGCTATAAAATTATATGGTAGAATCACGTATATATCTTTTGTGTACACGTTTAGCTAAAAATGGAAATTATATTCTATCAATGCTTTGGAAACAAACATAAAAGTTGAAATATTTGGTAGCATCCAATTCTAAACATACATGGCTTTCTTACTTTAAACAGAGAATGGATTATAATGGAATACTTATACAGATATTTTGGGGAAGAACATACTTTTTCAGTGGATTATATTATTAGTAGCATACATCTCATACAACTTCTGTAATTTAAGCATGCAACTGAAATTTATTCTAGCAAATTCTTTACATCTGATTCAGGTGTTTTCATACGTTGAAAATGTTGAATAATTTAGACAACTTCAACGATGTGCTATTTTTAAGCTGGAGGTTCATTACATATGTTTTTCACCATTGGATAGGAATATTACTGTTATGTTTATTAGAAAAATACAGGTTTTATGTATTATATCATTTAAGTAGAAAACAACTTCTCTAAATTAGAGTCCTTTTTTATTTTTAAAAATTTATTTTTACATCACACTTGCATTCAAATAACTTGTGTTCAAACTCAATTCGCACAAAACTTATGGTAACGTAGTAATTACTTATGATGAAAACAAATTAGTTAAACTTATACCATTAGTATGTCATACTAAAATTATTAGAATAACTATTCCTTTGTCCCTCTAACAATACCTGGACTTACGCTCCAAAATATTTATTTATAATTTAGAATAATAGTTATTTTAGAATAAAATACTGACTACATACACAAATTTAGCATATATACTAGTCATAGCATCTATGACTAAGTTAGGGAGAGGAATATTTGCTCATCTCGAACCAGGCTATCAACCCTTAAGGGAAAACGGATAAAATGAAGTAACTGCAGAATGCCATAAGCCATAGGCTTCTAATGAAGACTAGATCAAACTTTTGGTCTGCTCAGGGAAGGCCTCCCTCTAGCAGAGTTGGAGAGAGCGAATGAGGGGACAAGACATAAGCATTCGCTTATAAATCCGAGTAAAAAGCTATAAATGTAGTTTTGACATTCCTTTAGACCTTATTAAGGGGCGATATATCCACCCATATTTTGTCAGATGAAAATAGGTTTCATTTTGCCTCCTCTATTATTCCTAGAAAATTCTGAACCAACTTTCAGAGTATCCAATACACTCAAGGTAAGATTGATGATAGTATGCAATTTCAGATATTTTGGTTACCTGCAGCGCTTAACGCCACTGAGTCAGATATTTCACTAGCATGCAGTATAAACAATACTTTGTAAAACAGTTTTGCTACATACCTAATGCTCTTTATTCGTAGGACACTTTTATAACGATTCTTTGAAAAACAGCTTGTTTAAACACGTGAAGATGCTTTCAATGTAACGTTCCGTTCGCTCTATAAATTTTCCATTCAGAGATGCAATCCATATTTTCCTATCCCCCACCCTATTCTTTACTTTCTAATATTTTCCGGATTTCCATTCATGCAGTCAGCAAACGTTTTCATCTTTACTGTTTGTAGATTCTAGATTTCCATTGTGAAAAGTAAATATTAAAGTCTCTTTAGCTCAGGAACACTTTTCCAAAAATTGTAAGATATTTTGATAACCCTAAACAAATTGGCTTCCATAACACGTGGCCACTTTGGCTATTAGGATGGCTTAAGCCCTTTGGGGTCATATTGACCAATTACAAAATATTCAGTATCAGTCTTGATTCGAAGGATCCTTCTTAACTATACTTGACTTTGCATCCATTTCAAGTAACTTTAAAAAATAATAATACTGTGGCTTTGTGGGTTCGTGAAATGAAAAGTCCAATTACACCACTCAAAATGTTCTTTATTTCCACCGACTTACAGTTAAACTCTTGCCAATTACACAGAATTACGTGCTGCACACAATTACAATTCACCAGCTCGTCCGTTACAATTTCACTTGGCCTCGCGGTTACGTAAGCTCCGGTACACCTTCACAGTTACGTACAGTCTTCCGATGCGTCGTACACTAGCACTGCATTCTTCCGTTGCACAATCTTCTCGTTCATTAACACGTCACTGACTAACTCTTACACCAAGAACTGCGACTGTCTCACTAACTAACTGACCGACCAACTCCACTCTGTCTGTCTGTAACCCTCTTTAAATAGGAATAT